>JAVXUL010000007.1:824973-849063 GCA_035590515.1 Trichilia minutiflora | reverse complement strand
TCAATAAGTAAAATTGGATTCATTATTTAACGAATCTTTTTATAAACTCCGTTTTATGAAATTAAGGGTAATATGATTATTTTATAATTTATTAGTATTTTTGTTATTTTATTAGGTAATCGTACAGGTATAACCAACGAGTAGAGAACTCAATATTGAAGCCTAATATGAAATTAGAGAAGATTTAGTTAATAAATTGTTAAATATGGAAGTAATTTCGTTGTGAATCCTTGTTGAACATTTGAAATTTGGAGCAAATTTTTTATTAATTAAGATCGGTGATTGGTTGATAAATTTTTGATACTTAAAAAGAAAAAATAGATGGTCGAATAAAAAAAATCAGGGCGAAAACAGCCGTCAAATGAAGGAGAAAATAACACCGAAAATAAAGATGGTTTTACTATGATTTTACAAATGATTATGGACTTATGATAAATGATGGTTTATGAATAATATATTGATTTTATGATCTATATACACCATATTGATGATTTTGATTTTAATTTACTGATGATTAATGGATTGATGATATGATTAGAGAGCCAAATAAATTATTTTATTTTATGATTTATGGTTAGAGAGCCAATTGATTTAAATTGTTTATGATATGATGGCTGAGAAGGCTAGAATTGTAATTATATAATTGTTTAATAACTTATTGTAGACCGAGACAATGAAAGTTTTAGATGAGAGGTATATCGATGAGATTGTTATAAAGGGAATGATAATCTTATTTGTGATAAAGTGGTTCACTAAATAAAAATTTTTTTACAGGGATAGTTACATATAAAAATTTTAAACGTGTAAAATATTTTTCTATGTTTTTTTTTCAAAATTAACTTTTATCATTTTATTATAAATATTAATTTAAAATTTGTTATATATATATATATTACTATTTTTAATTTTTGTCAATTTATTGAGTATACATTTGTATACTCACCCCATTACATTTTAGTTTTAAGTGAGTAAGGGTATGGTTGAGTGATTGAAGAGTGGTAATTATGTAAAAATATAGAGATTTTAAGTATATTTTTATATTCGACTCATAGTTTTATAATTTAAGTTCATTGAGATAGTTAAAATATTTGAGTTTTGTATTTACTTATAAGATTTATAAAATTATTTGTTTTGAGAATTTTATGAATGAATTTATTTATTTCTTTGTGAAAAATGTTTGAAAAGCATTTTGAGATATAGATTGTTATGAAAATGGCGTTTTAGTATGAAATTTTCGATCTGAATGATTAAGAATGGGGTTGATTGCGAATGATTGAATTTTAATTCTTTAAGAGTTAAGATCTAAAATAAAAAATATTTAAATATAGATTATTTAAAAAAAAACAAATTCGAGACCAAATTATTTTAAGATGTATTAAAATAAACTTTAATTAAAGTAATTCAACACCAAGCTTATATTTAAAAAATTGGAGACATTCATACTTAAAGAATTGTTATATCTATATATATTTTGGATACTTAAAGAATTGTTATATATATATATATTTTGGATACGGGAAAATTTATACACACTCAGTTATTATTACAGTGTTCAATCATACTCGGAATTAGATATCTACCCTGTGAATACGTGTTCGCAGATCACACGACGTCCGTCCTGAATCTGATTCTCGATACAGGTACAGGGATCACGCACAGTAATATCAAATTGAGGATAAAACCTCGACATAACTCCTTCAATAGAGAGAATTTTAAGATAGGAATCGAATTTGGAATCTTGAGTCTAACCCTCGTCACCAGGCCACCCCTAACGGATATATACAAACAATTAATACTCAAAAATTAATATACACGTGCGCACACACATATATATTAATTAAATAATTAATTAAAAATTTTTATATGTACTACTAGGATCTAATGGGTAGACAATATAGAATGGCATAACGTTTAACGTCTATCATAAATGGGAAGTGTAACGTAGATAAATAAATATATTCTCTTATGTTATATAAAAAATATAATAATTATACAAAGACTTTGTATTAATATAAAAGCCTTGAAATTAGTGTGCGTTAATCCAACTCATCAACAAAACAAACAAGACCATAAATAATAATAAACAAAATTACACAATCCCAAATCAACCATTCACCATATATAGGTATATTACTAGATACACCAAATCCAAAAAATTAAATATAAATAAAATTATTAAGATTTCTATTAAAAATTTTATTTTATATTTAATATTATTATACACGATCTTTGTGTATATATTTTACAATCGAAGATAATTATATTTGTGAATTTTTATTTTTAAAAAATATATCGATCTTTGCGTATATATTTTACAATTGAAGATAATTATATTTGTGAATTTTTATTTTTAAAAAATATATCGATCTTATATTTATATTCCATTGGAAGTTTTATCTTAATAAAAAAAATACAAATAAAATCAAATAATTAATCAAAACACACTGTAAAAATATCCTCTAATATACACGGAATTCCGTTCTCCATCGATGAAATCACCGATATGGGCTTCATAGAATCCACACGCCCAATTTCGACTATAATTCGTATTTCCTAATCCGAATGAAAATAAAATCGTGAAACATTAGAACTACGCACGCTATAAAATCCTTCTTCTCTCTGGATTTCTGAAACTTGGAATAGAAGAAAAGAAACTGAGAGCTGATAACATTCCATTCGAGTTTTCCAATTTTTAAGAATTGACTCGCTTCATTAGTCGTTACAAGAAAGGTTAGTCTCATTTAGCTCTTAATGGATTGCTGAATTACCGAATTACCCATTTTTTTTTCTGTTTTCTTTTTAATTTTTTCTTGCCGGGTTATTGAGTTTGAGTTTTTTTATATGATTTTGTGGTTTGTGTGTGTTTGTGTGTCATTGCTGCATTGACTTGGGTCAACCCGGGTGTTTGTTTTTGTCTGTTTGGTGTTTGACTAATGCATTGAAGATGTCCTGTGTTTGTTTACATTGTGGGTGTCTCTGCGTTTTTCCGAATCTAATCTGTTTGTTTAGGAGAATCTATATAAATTTGTGTTTGGTTAAAGGGTCTGTTTGTTTCCCGAGAATATATTTCCGGGAAAGAAAATACATCTGTTTTGGTTGGAACTTGATTCTATCAGTGAAACTGACGAGGTGATTCGAAGTGTGAATTGTCTTCTCGGGCTACTTTTTCTGGCATGAATTTGAATTGGATGGTTCTTTCTTTCTTTCTTTTATTTTAAATGTTAACTTGATTGTGATGAACGATTGCTCTTTGTATTACATATGCAGTGAGAAATGGCTGCTATGATTCATAAAATGCATTCCATTGGAGGAGATTTAGAGGTATCGTGGCTCGTGACGAAGAAAAGGGTGTCACACCATGAAAATGCAAAAAAGAAAAAGTCTCAAGAGAGAGAAAAAGACAATTTGTTGTCGAAGAAACGGAAATTGAATGAAGAATATAGATTTTTTGAGAGTAAGAGGATTCCGAAGAAGCCTCGAAGTGCTGTAAAGAAGAAAAGGAGTTTCGAATACGAAGATTCTGACGATGAACTGGATTTTGACGATGAAGAACTGGCTTTAATTAGAATAAGAGAACGTGGGCGATCTAGAAGGTTAAATGGTGCAATGATCAAACGCAGTCCGGATAAGGAAAGACAGAGAATTGATTCTGTCAATAATTGTTCTTCGTCATCGTCGGCATCTTCTAGCTCATCCAGTTCGTCTAATTCAGACCCAAGAAGTGATGGTAATAGCAATGCCAGATGCACTACACGAAATGCAAAGGTAAGTTCATTGGAATTGGATGATTTCATCTCGAAGAGAAATTTTTCTTTGTTGTTTTACTGGCTCAAGGGTGTTTGGATTTTTGTGTGAAGCAGGCAAGGGAATCAGAGCGAATTAAATGTCATCAGTGTATGAAAAATGAACGCAAATTTGTCGTTGCTTGCACAAAATGTAGATCCAAAGTGTACTGTATCCAGTGCATCAAGCAATGGTAAGTTTTTTGCTAATAAGATTCATCTTTTCTTTTCTTCCGTTCAATGACGTAATGAATTATTTTCTGTTATGTTTTCCAATAGGTATCCTAAGATGTCAAAAGCAGATGTTGCAGAGTTATGTCCATCATGTCGTAGAAATTGCAACTGTAGTGTATGCTTGCACACAAGTGGGCTGGTTAAGGTTTGTTTTGATCTCCTCTTTTCCTTTCTTTATCTCTTTCCAATGCTGTATACATTTATGAAGCTTAGACAAACCTTCCATAAATCGCTCAAGCAACTCTATGCCGAAAAAGAAATTGTTCTAATTCAGTCAATTAAAAGTGAGCGAGCTTGTTATGATAAAGTCTGAATATATGTTTCCCTTCTCGAGACAGAATTCTTGCCAATACTTGATTGCAATTTCCATTCTTCACATTTCCTGATCTTCTTTAAGAATTTTTGCTAGCTAACTCTTATGTCTCTTTTAGTATTGTGTTTATTAGTCCAGACAAAGTATTTGTTTAGTTCGTCTATATAATCATGCCTATGTTGGTAGCTGTTCTGCATAAAACAGAAAGAAACAGAAGGGTTTTTCTGTTAGCTGGGTATAGACTTCTTTTTTCAGTCAGTAACCGAACTTGATGTTTTCTTCTCTATGATCATAGATAACACCTGATAATTCTGATGTATGTCAGTGAATTATCATACTACAAAGACATTGGAAGTGAAATTTTATCTTCTAATGACTATGGATGATAAATTTCTGACTTTCAGACATCAAAGAAGAACATGAGTGATTGCAAAAAGGCTGAGGGTCTGCATTACTTGATGGAGTCACTGCTTCCTGTTTTAAGCGAAATATGTGAGGAACAAACTCAGGAAACAGAGATTGAGGCTATCATTGAAGGTACATTGTTTTTCCATCTTAAATATGAGTTTTCAGTTGAAAGTTATCTCACAGCTGAAACCCCTTTTTCTAAGGTGTAGGGGTGCATGCTTCGAAGGTTGACATATCAGAGACCCTTTGTGGCAAAGATGAGCGTATGTATTGGTAAGTGTCTCTCTTTATCGGATATTATTAACATATGCACTTGCTTGTATTATTTTTGAAGATCTTACTGGTTAATTTTTGGTCTTCAAGCAGCAACCACTGTGCTACTTCAATCATTGATCTTCATCGAAGCTGCCCAAATTGTTCTTATGAACTGTGTCTCAGTTGTTGTAAAGAAATTCGTGAAGGAAAGCTTTCAGGCCGTGCTGAAATGAAGTTTCATTACGTCAATAAAGGCTACAGTTACATGCATGGTGGGGATCCTCTACCAGAATCTTGTCTAACTCAAGGTCCTGATGATCATTTTGAGCCATCAGTTCGGTGGAATGCTAATGGCAATGGAAGTATTCCATGTCCTCCAATTGAAATGGGTGGCTGTGGTGAATGTGTCCTGGAGCTTAAGCACATTCTCCGAGATGGGTGGATTTCATATTTGGAAAAGGATGCTAGAAGTTTAATGGAGATTTTGAAGACTAAATTAACAAATTTGAAGCGTAACAGCACTGAAACATGCACAAAGATGTTACGTAAAGCAGCTTCTAGAGAAGGATCAAATGATAACTTCTTGTATTGTCCGGATGCAACAAACATTCAAGAGGAAGAAAAGCTTTTGTGCTTTCAAAAGCACTGGCTTAATGGTGAACCAGTTATAGTTCGTAATGTTCTTGAACAGGCGACTGGTTTGAGCTGGGAGCCAATGGTCATGTGGCGTGCATTATGCGAAAATGTAGATTCTGCAATTAGTTCAAAGATGTCAGAAGTGAAGGCAATCGATTGCCTGGCTTCTTGTGAGGTTTGGTTCAATTATTCCTCTCTGTATTATTTAAAAATTTTTGGTTTTGCAGTTTTGGTCATAAAATTTTGCATAAATTCTGCTAGCTCTAGGGAAATTTTTTTTTCCAACATTGTCATTCTCTTTTTCTCAAGATTGCTTTCTCCAAATACATCTAGGATTTTGATTGTCAAACAGTATTTTTTTTTCTTTCTCGAGTGTCTACTCTGACGACCATGTCTGTCATGAACACAGGTTGAGATTAGTACTCAACATTTTTTTCAAGGTTATACTGAAGGGAGGAGATATGACAACTTCTGGCCCGAAATGCTCAAACTAAAGGACTGGCCTCCATCTGACAAGTTTGAAGATCTTCTGCCACGCCACTGTGATGAATTTATTAGTGCATTACCATTTCAAGAATACAGTGATCCTAGGGCTGGTTTCCTCAACCTTGCGGTTAAGTTTCCTTCCGGTGTCTTGAAACCAGACTTGGGTCCTAAAACATATATCGCATATGGGATTGCTGAAGAGCTTGGAAGAGGGGACTCTGTAACAAAGCTTCATTGTGACATGTCAGATGCTGTACGTCTTTAAACTCATCTTTTATTATTAACTTTTCTGGGGATAGGGTGTTGAACTTCTGTTCACTGCAAATCTTTGCTTGAATTAATGGTAAAAGCCTCATCTCTGGAGTTAAACAAGGACATGGACTTTTATCATTGAATTTTATTTTGGTAGTCCAAATTTCATGAGACTCGAGTATTTTATGTAATCGTGATTTTAAAAATATACTGGTTTGTGTTAGTCAAGTATCGGAATCAACAGAATCTGGTATATGCCCTCATAATATGGGATCTACAACCTCTTTCAACTTTTCTTCTAATTGCATTTTCTGAAAATGTTGATGGTGTAGGTGAACATTTTGACGCATACAGCAGAAGTACTATTAACTGAAGAGCAGCGTTCTGCTGTTGAAAGATTGAAGAAGGAACACAGAGCACAGGATATAAAAGAATGTCTAGCACAAGATTGTGGTGAAGGCAGCAGTGTCTCAGAGATCAAAGGAGACTTCAGGATTTCCAAGGATGAGACGGAAGGAACTACTTTTCGTTGTTTCCATTCGAATGGAATAATGGAGGAATCGGGAGGTGCTCTGTGGGACATTTTCAGGAGGAAGGATGTTGACAAGTTGGAGGATTATCTCAGAAAGCACTCTAAAGAATTCAGACACACATATTGTTCACCGGTAGAACAGGTCACTCATCCAATTCATGACCAGTGTTTTTATTTAACTTCAGAGCACAAAAGGAAGTTGAAAGAAGAATTTGGTAAGAACATAGTAATCCAATGACATTTCTCTAACTATTACTTAAATAACTCTGCGTTTCACATGTTATCCATTTTCTAGGAATTGAACCGTGGACATTTGAACAAAAGCTCGGAGAGGCTGTATTTATTCCAGCTGGATGCCCGCATCAAGTTAGAAATCTCAAGGTAAGAAAGATTCATAATTCCTTTGTCTTTCCTTTCTTCCTTCACAAACAAATTTTCAATTGCTGATCGCATTCATTCAATTTCCTTCCAGTCATGTACAAAAGTAGCTGTGGACTTTGTCTCTCCAGAAAACGTCCGTGAATGCCTTCATTTAACCGAGGAATTCAGACTACTTCCAAAAAATCATAGAGCCAGAGAAGACAAACTCGAAGTAAGATCATTTTTCCACTATGTAAATGCTATATCTATTTCTGATATCTTCTTCATTTGTATTTCTTCTCCTAATCCTTTTTCTTTCTTTCGTTATTCAAGCAGATCAAAAAAATGATACTCTATACAATTGAACAAGCAATTGAAGATGCAAAGAGTTTAATAGCAGAAGCTTCAAATTGAATCTTGTTGAAGCTATTCTGCTACTCACATTTTTTGATACTTAGATATCTGACAAATTCTGTAGTTTTCTGTTTTCCTTTTTAGGCCATTGTAATTCTTATCCTAACTAACAACAGTATATTGTATCAGGGGCTATCATCGGAATTTTGGATAGAGTCGTAATAAAATTCAACATTTGACAGTTTTGATCGTTGGTCATCTTTATTAATATCAAGCATATTATTACATATTTCCTAAGACTTTTCTTGGAGCTTTGTCATTTCTCATTTAATTTTTTGAATAATATCTCTGTAATGAAAGAAGGGAAAATATATGCTGTAAAAATTAAAATATATTTTCTTTTATGAGCCTTTTGGCAACTATTAAATTTTTAATCTAACAAATAATCGAGGTTCCCCCGGCACCAAAAGGACAACAGCAACAATAGATACGTCGCCAGTCGGTTTGGAGGGTATTGCGCAAAAATAACCCAATTGGCAATATGATAAATTAATAAAATGATACTTTTTTCAGATAATTAAATTTTTATCCAAAATTCAGCACGAAGAGTAGTCTTGTCGCATGGTGCTGTATTGTAGCTAAATAACCCTTTTCTACTCCGGCCAATAAATAAGACTATTTTCCAAAGAATCACCTGTCTTGCCAATAAATAAGACTATTTTCCAAAGAATCACCCGTCTTTAACGGCCGACAAGAGAGTGCACAATATAGTTACATTATCGGCGGTTACTTCCTCTGTCTTACCTTCCCTCTTGATTTCATGCCACCAAAAATATGAACACAAAATGCATATATATATATATATATATATCCAAACTCGTCCTCCTCAATCTTTTCCTTGTCAAAATCATCCCTTTCTCTTATCCCAACCGAAACTTCAGCCTAAAAGGTTTACGTCTTTTACTGTAAAGAATCCCAGTTGGTTCAGATATTCTGCTAGAGCTTTTTGTGGGAGTGTAGTTAGGAGCTCAGCCAGTGAAGTTGATGAGCAGAAGAAAAGCGATAACAGCAAGCGGTGAAAAGGGCATATCCGTTTCATGAAATTGAACCAAAATAGCAGAATTATTGGGAAAAGAATCGAACGTTTAGAACCCCAGATGAAATTGACAACTCTAATCCTAAATTCTCTGTTCTTGACATGTTTCCTTATCCCAGTTTCCCCTCTCTATTTCAAACTCTGTGCATACGTGTGTGTGTTGGGTTTGAGCAATTGAGAGTTTAGAAATGGAATACTTTATTATGGTTAATTTGTATTATGAAGTTATTTGATGAGCTTCTAATTGTTGTGCTCTTAGTGTGATGAATTCAGAAACTGGGTGCAGTCCTTTTTCCTTTTGTTGGTTGAGTTGTCGTACTGTATTGATAAATGATGATAAGTTTTAGCGCCTAGGAATTTTTTTGCTTTGAATTTTCGTTAGTATGATTTCCTTTTGCTTAGTTGAGAGTGTGGATTTATTGGTTTTTTGCAGTGGAGCTGGGTTACATGTGGGCCATCCACTGGGATATACTGCTACAGGTATTCTTGCAAGTTTAAAACCTATGCAAGGCTACAATGTGTTGCATCCAATGGCATGAGATGCATTTGGCTTGCCTGCTGAGCAATATGCAATTGAAGTCTGCCAATTTTTTTTCTTTAAAACTAAATGGTTTAGCAATATGTGCATAATCATGATAGTTACTTGAATTTGTTAATATTTTGTATTATGGACAGACAGGACGACACCTGAAAATCACAACATTGAGAAACTTATTAACTTCCGCATCCAGCTAATCTTATTTCCTTCTTTTTCATTGGTAATCTGTGAAGTAGCACATAACTGGTTCTGTTATGTGGTGAAATGTTAATTTGTAGCTCAAATCATTGGGTTTCTCATGACTGGGACCGTGAGATCTCCACAACAGAACCTGATTACTATAAATGGACTCAATGGATCTTTCTTCAGCTACTAAAGAGAGGACTGGCAACCCAAGTATGTGATCATTTGTTGTTTATAAAGTAATTTACCATATTTGATGAGAAACCTGACATGATGATCCACTTAATTTCAACTTAATCTGAAGTGCCGGTCAATTGGTGTCCTGCTCTTGGAACTCTCCTAGCAAATGAGGAGGCAGTGGATGGTGTGAGTGAGCGTGGGGGTCATCCGGTTATAACAAAGGTATGCCAGTTGGGGTGTTTGCTATGTCTTGTAATTTATCATCCAAGTTATGGTAATTCTTCTGTTACTTCTATTGTTTGAATGTTCTCATAATTTTACAGTGTAATTGTTTATTACCAAGCAACCAATGCGGCAATGGATGCTGAAGATTACTGAATATGCTGATCATCTTCTTAAAGATTTAGCTGATCTTGACTGGCCAGAAAGTGTAAGGAAATGCAAAGGAACTGGATAGGAAGGTCAGAATGGGCTGAGATGGCATTTTATGTTCTTGACAGTGTCGATCAGAAAAGACACATAAAAATTACTGTTTATATTACTAGGCCTGATACCATCTTTGGAGTGGCGTGAGCATCAGGCATACATAATTATTTTCTGCATTGGAATAGTTTCTTGCATGATATATACCTAACTGTTCCTGGATAATATTTGTCCTTGAATTATGACTTATTCTCATCAATTGTTATTATGCCGATACTTAGTTGTCGCACCAGAACATCCCTTATTATTTTCATTTGCATCCACAGCACAGAGCAAAAATGTATGTTCCTTTGTATGCTCGCTCATTTTCGTCTGATAAGTTTTCTGACAGTGGGTAATTCAAAGATGATGACTCTTGAGACAGGTTGAGGAATACAAAGATCTCGCCTCTAGAAAGAGTGACCTTGAAGGGACGGAGCTTCAGAAAGAAAAAATGGAGGTCTTTAGTGGCTGTTGTGCAAGAAATCCAGCAAATAGGGAAGAAATCGCCTCTAGAAAGAGTGACCTTGAAGGGATTGGCTTTCTCCTCAGCAACCTTATTGTGGGGAACCTATTCCTGTCATATTCCTGGATGGTACCGGTGATGGCATTCCACCCCATGAAATTGAATTGCCTCTTACACTACCTGAGTTGGGTGTTTCACTCCCACAGGGACAGGGGAACCTCCACTATTGAAAGCAGTGTCTTGGGTATTTCTTCCTGGGTTACCATTTTTCTGAACTTTTTCTATGGTTATAGTTCAATATGCATAAAAATTTAAGTAAATGGCTTTAAATAAGTTTGAATCATCAATATAAGATTAATTTGATATTAAAATCAAAACAGAACAAGTTTCCTGCTGGATGGTTGAGGTTGATTACCATTTCCTACTAGCATTTGTGGGTTCTTTTCAGGTTAAAACAATAGATCCCACATCTGGAAAGACCCCAATACGAGAAACAAGCACTATGCCGCAATGGGCTGGTTCCTGCCGATAATCATATTTACCATCATCTTCATTAATCATATTTATTAGTCCACACCTCTCTGTTAGCTGTTTTCTTTCTTATTTTTCGATTGATTATCATATAATGTAGTAGTAGTTTTTTCATCTATATATTCTTCTATAGGAAAACAACCATTTTATCGTCCCCAAAATTTTACAATTTATATTTGAAATGTTTTATTCTTATGGCAATTGGAATATGCATGTCCATATTTCACATCTAATCCGGTGGGAATACTTTCTGAATCCTATTTTTATGCATAGGACACAAAAATAGGATGTGCGAAAACATTTGTAAGTCTTATATACTGATCCTTAGAATACATTATATCACAATGATCCCAAGGGTTGGTTGTAGTTCAGATCTTTTCTTTGTGATAACCATCAGTTATGGTCATGCCTTTTCTCATTGGAAGATAGATCTATGTTTTATTTTGTTCAGGTGATTGAGGAGTTAGGTTAAATGGAAATATCACCATTAAATGTTTAACATTTTTCTGATGAGTGCATGATAGAACTTTTTTTTTTTTTTAAATATACTGATAAGTGCAAAGCAATTTTTTTTTTAAGATATGGAGTTCTATAATTTCCTATCCCTTGTTCAGGTACTATTTGAGATTTATGGCCCCAAAAAAACTCCAAAGAACTAGTTGATAAAACAAAATAAAGGTAATAGCAGCATTTTTCCATTTCAATTTGTTTTCTTTAATGTTACTAAACAGGCAATTTGTATTGTCCTATACTGAATCTCCAAGTAATAAAAGACAAAATTTCTTTCATGCACTGTTTGGTTTTGGTTTCTTCGGTTTTCAAACAATATTTGACTTCAGGTATTGGAGTCTTGTTGATGTGTATGTTGGTGGTGCAGAACATGCTGTTCTTCACTTACTTAACGCCAGATTCTGGCACAAGGTTCTTTAAGTGGGACAGAATAAATTAGTTTTAATTTTCACCGTAGAATTTATTTGTTTGCATTGTTATCATTTCATCTATATACACTTATCAGTTCATAATTGCTGTTATTATTCTTATACATTCTGATCTTATTTCAGTTTCTTTGTGACATTGGTGTGGTGACAATGAAAGAGCCATACAAGTGTGTCATAAACCAGGGGATTATCCTTGCGGAAGTAAGAATAGCTACTTCTTCCACGAAAGAATAAAAAAATAAAAAAACAAAAGCGCTACTAATGCTTATGTTGGTGATACTTCAGCATTGGATTTCTGATGTTGTAATTTGCGGGTCCAATATTTTGTTTGTAAAGATGCAGATGGAGGCTGTGTATCTGCGGACTCCACTAATATGCTGGATAAATATCATCAGGAAAGCATTCCTGAGGAAAAAGTATGTGCATTTTTTATGTGTCAATACATTTTTCTTTTTCATCTGTGTTTATTCTGCCATTCTTGGATATGGATATAAGGCTACAAATTCTGCATTACCATCTTGTTCATTTTTTACTAAAACTCATTTTCCTGATGCAGGTCACGAAATCCGGCGGCTCCATTGTACTAAAGACGATCCTAACATTCATTTAATAGCTCTTGCACACAAAATGAGTAAAAGCAAGGGAAATGTTGTCAATCCTGATGATGTTGTCACTGAATATGGTGCTGATTCTCTTCAGTTATATGAAATGTTTATGGGGCCATTTAGGTATAATTTATTGATAACACTTGCATTTTCACTGTTGCCTGAATAGAAGAGGCACTAAGATATTTCCATTCCTTGTATTGCATTGTGCTTCCAAAGACTCCAAAACATGGAACATGAGTGGTATTGAAGGTGTCCATCGATTTTTAGGAAGAACTTGGAGGTTGATTTTCGATTCACCCTTACCTAATGACACTTTCAAAGACGGAAATGTGGTAACTGATGTGGAATCTACTTTAGAACTACTGCATACTCTGCATAAATGCATAGCAAAGGTATCTCAATCTTTAGCAATGCATTCTCTCTTTTTACTGAATAGAAGCTATAGTTTTTGAAAACTTGGCATTTCTAATGCTATATTTATTTTGTTGTATTAGCATATAGGTTACATAAAACTGTGACTGAGTGCATAATTTTGTTTAGGAAGCTTCTTCGGAGCATATCAACAAGCAATATAAACACTCTGATTGAGTACATTTTATTTTACAGGTGACAGAAGAAATTGAGGGGACAAGGTTCAACACTGGTATTTCTGCAATGATGGAGTTCATTAATGCCACATACAAGGTTTTATATATCACATACATTCCTTTTTCATTTCTTTGAGTTTTTTCCGATATCTAGCTTTTGCTCATCAAGCATCTTGTTTGTTGTTTGCTTTTTTATTTTTTCAGTGGGATGAACACACAAAAAAAAAAATTATTGAACCGTTTGTTTTGTTGCTTGCCCCATATGTACCTCACATCACTGAAGAACTTTGGTTTCGCTTGGGATACTCAAATTCATTGGCATACGGGTCTTTTCCTGTGGTAAAATGTTTGTCTACTGTTATTGTTCTGGTTATCCTGAAATTGTGCTTAGCATGAACTTATCATAAAAGCTGTAAAGAGCAAGATGGTTTGAGGATGATCAGTAACCAATACTCATTTCCTTTGTCCGGGCAAATCCTGAATACTTGGACTCCACTATTATTCTACCAATTCAGATCAATGGCAAACCCGGGGTACCGTCTGCATAGAAGAAGGATGTTCTGAGGAGGAAGCCTTCAGACTAGCTTCCCTGGATGAAATCCTATGGAAGTTTTTGAACATGAGATCAATCAAAAAAAGAATCTACGTCCCTGGAAAGATCCTGAATGTAAATTTTGACCGTCAAAATGCCAGAGCAGGTGTCCGCTAATCCCTTCAATGTCACAGCGCCCGAGTTTTTCATTCCTAAGGTCAGTCAACATCTCTGTACTAAAATTGCTCCCGAATTCAAGAAGGAAGAAAGGAAACATGCAATATTCAAGGTGCTACATTCAACAATGTACAAAAACAGTGGCAGAAAATGCAGTTCACTGGATCTGCTTTGACCCCTGCTACACAGTCATTACAAATTACTTAAATTTTGTTCAAATAATTATGTAAATCACAGTAATCTAGAAATGCACCTGTTAGTTGTGTATGATGATTGTTACATTTTCTTCATTTTTTGATGTATGCCCAACGACTTTTTGTCTTGAGTTAATTAATTAATGTTGTAATTTTTAGACCATTTTAGGCCATCATCTTTTTAACGCCGTAAATGGAATGACGATAAGGAGGTCTTCCAAGTGTAATCGACATCATATCGGCATCACTTATACCCTTCTTTGTCAGGTTGTTAATTGGATAATAACATCCAAGCACCTCAAATTTTTATTTCTTCGCAAACAAGTACTACCAGTGCCAAGCATCCAAAAACTTACATGCCCCATCAATTAGTACCATCTAGGCTAGGGTCTACCAAAATTTATATTCCTACTACTGCCAGTATGGGGATCTTCAGAAATTTATATGCCTATTAATGGCTTCATTATAAGGGTAGTTAATGACTTGTTTAGCATCCAAACAAAGTGATTAAACACGTAATTAAGATATAAACAATTTTAATTATGATCAACGTGGCAAATCTTTAGTCAGCATCTATTTTGATCACAAAATGCCAATCTGTTCTTGATGCACTCTCAAGTAACTATTAACGGCAGATCAACGCCGTCAATTTCGTTTTGATTACCGTCTACTCCACTCCTGTCGTCAGTCTACGAACTCTGGCACACACTATAGAAACGTCACCGTTTCTCTCTTATTCATCTTCTCCAACGAGCAAGCAAACAACTCTGTCTCTGTTCCCGCGATTAGAGCTCATTAAATTACAAACGCGGATGCTCTTGTCCTCTTCTCCCGTTAAACGAACCGATAAATGTAACTATATATATATATATATTATTCATTCAGTTATACAGTCCATGTATTGAGAAGTGTGATTTTTTTTTTTATTTTTGCAATTTTTTTGTCGTGAATTTGAAGGAGGAAGAATGACGAAGAAGGTTGCACCAATACCAGCGCGACACGTGCTCTGGTTCAGCTGGATGCTGGTGACCTTCTTTTGCATCGTGTTTTCTTTCGTTGCTCTTCTTCGGCTTCACTATCAGTACGATATCTCGTCGTCTCCAATTTCTCGGTCGAGATCACGAATTCGTTACGATAGATTTGATGGACCGCCCAAGATCGCGTTTCTTTTCCTCGCTCGCCGTGAGCTCCCCCTCGACTTTCTTTGGGGAAGCTTCTTTGAGGTTTGTAAGAATGGAAAAAAAAATCTCTCTTATTCGTTTTTCGTTTTCTCTTTTTGGAAATTTTCTGGCGGTTTCTTGGGAAAATAAGCTGGTTTGGATTGTTGCAGAATGCTGACGTTGCAATTTTTTCCATCTATGTACACTCGGCGCCGGGTTTTGTCTTCAATGAGTCGACAGCGAGGTCAAAGTTCTTTTACAATCGCCAGTTGAGAAATAGCATTCAGGTGATGATCATCGATAAGAAAAGAGAAAACATCAAATTTCCTTTCACTTTCTTATTGGCTTTATTTGGTTTCTGGTGAGGAAAATGATGGGAAAAAAGCGTAGAATTCATTTTATTTTTCCTGTTTAAAATTTCTTTTCTTATAACAAAAGTTTGATAATTTTTTTTATGCTAAATAAAGTGAAAAACTCTCCTCAACAACTTTTCTTAGTGCAATTATTAGTCATTAATCGTCAATAACAGACCAATAAAATTCTTAACTACCTATCTTATAGAAAAAGATACATTCTTAGCTATGTAAAGGACTTGTAAAGAATGTTTCAATCTGGATTGATTTGCTTTGTGAAGAAATGAGTTTTTGATGTGTTATCGCAAGCGGAAAAATGAAATGCTGAAGATGTGCTCCAGGTGGCATGGGGAGAATTCAGTATGATTACGGCAGAGAGGTTGTTACTTGATGCTGCTTTGGAGGATCCGGCAAATCAGAGATTTGTCCTTCTCTCTGACAGGTTTTTTTATATTAAGCATTAACATATTTGTTTATTGATCTAATTTATTCGAATAGATTTGCTTGTGATTGTTATGATGAGGGTTGTTAAAGAACAGTTGCCTTGACATTGGTTTATTTATGGATCTTTTTTTGCTATGTTGCAGTTGTGTGCCCCTGTACAACTTTAGCTATGTATACAACTACTTAATGGCTTCCCCAAGAAGTTTCGTGGACAGGTAGATGGAGAGCTTGATTCTTGAGGTGCCAAGCACTAATGCTTTGCAGATGATTTAGTATCATGGAAAATCTTATATCATGATCAGAATTTTGTTGTTTAGGAACTTCTGCACTAATGATTTGCAAATGATTTAGTGTCATCAAAAATCTTATATCAGAATCAGAATTTCCTTGTTTTGGAACTTCTTTTAGGATTTTCTGAAGAAATAATAAGGTGGAATTTATATTGTCTCTTTGTATTTATAGCTTTCTGGATGGGAAGGAAGCCCGTTACAATCCAAAAATGTCACCTATCATACCAATGGACAATTGGCGAAAGGGATCTCAGGTTATCTATTTCATTACGTCGTTTGCACTTTTCAGTTTACGGGGAAAAAGATTAGTCAGTAAAGTTTTTCAAAGGCTGCAACCTGTACTTAAATTTATTTTGTCTACTAACCTCTAAAGCATGCTTGTTCAGATCTTTTTATTGTACTTTTACTACAACTACAATGACATCATATCATAGACTCTAGAAAATGGTATTTTACTGTCATTTATGGTGTTCGCTTGACTTTTACAATGGCTTGATTCTTGCATCAATGCCACATAAAAGTGTAACCATACGGGAACATGTCATTTTCATTGTACTCTTAGCTTGTTCTAAGTAACTTGTAGTCCACACCAACCCTTCATGCTGTAAAAACTATGATCTCAAAAATTTTGGGCCGGTCCTAGTTAGTTAGCCCTTATGTCGACAAGTAGTTCCTTTTTTAGTAACTTCTACTAGTTAATTCATCATTTCCGCACGTGATAGCCTGCATTTGTATTTATCATTTTTATTAATTTAAGTTGCTAACACATTGCCATTATCATTTTTGTAATTAGTATTCCTTCAAGGATAGAATATGCATCTGTATAACTGAGGCATAATTCTTGCTCTGACAAAAATGTATTTGTTGCAGTGGATCTCTTTAGTACGAAGACATGCAGAAGTTATTATAGATGATGAGATTATATTTCCAGTCTTCAAGAAATTTTGCAAGGTCTCTGGTTGAGCATTTTTGTCTTAATGTCAATATATTCAAACTAACTACTACTTTCTGCTAATTATCGTTAGTGTTCATGTAAAATGGCACTTGTATTCTAGCAACCACTGTCACCACTAATTAGGTTTTATTTAATGGCATGCTTGTCAATGTGCCTAATCTGTCTTGGAACTTGACCCATATTAGTCAGCACAAAGTGCTGCCATTTCTAAACAAAAAAATAAGATTGTACCTTTTACTGGATCATAGTATGGCTTACTCAAATATTTTCTCTTTGCAGCGACGCCCCCCAATGGATGCCCACAAAGGAAAGCTGAATACCGTGAGTGATTCTTAACCCCGAATTTATATCATGAGGAAGTGTGTTGTATTATGTTTTGTTCAAATCTTAATACTTATGACAATGCTGAATCTGAGAATAACTCAATGATCGTTGTTTTTCTCGGAGGAGGCTTACACGTGATCTTTGGGGTTATTTTGAAAATGGAATTTCAACCTTGTTTGTGTTCAAAATGGTGTCTTCCATTTGAGGGGACTCCTTGGAAAATCTCAAAATATTTTATGGTTGATTTTTGTGTCCCTTTCTAGAGATTGATAAGCGCTTTTGACTTGGGTGAGAGATTGATAATTTTTTTTTATTTGGGTGTAAATGCTAAATGCAGAAACTTCAAAAGCAGCACAATTGTATTCCAGATGAACACTATGTGCCAACACTGCTTGCAGTAAGCGATGTTTTTTTTCCTTTCCATCTTTCTTATCATTCTCAGTTTGTTGCAGTGATTATTCCTTCCATTATTTTCTTGAGATATCAATTCTCTATTCTTGTGTTATTATTATGACATCTGCCTTTGGAAAAATATTTTCTTGTGACTGCTATCTTCAGTCTGATTTATTTTTTATTTTTTTACATTCTATTGTTAGATAAGGGGGCTTGAAGGTGAACTTGAACGCAGAACATTGACCTATACCCAGTGGAACCAGTCTGCTGGAGAGAATCAAAATTGGCATCCTCATACATTCAGCTATGCAGATGCGGCCCCTCAACGAATCAGGGAAATAAAGGTCATTAATTTACCTCACTTTCTCCTGTTGTTATTCTTTTTTTTTTTTTTTTAAAAGAAAAAGTAACCTGTTCTTCCTTTACATTGTGAAGGATGGATATCAATGTAGACTGTTCTGATATGCGATCCATAAGTTTTATTTTGCTTTTTGTTGTGTATTTTTAAATGCTCTCTCTATTGAGTAGTTCCTATGATGCTTCAAAGGAAAAGAACTGTTTTCATTCTTATTCTGTATAATTGAACAGAATATCAACCACATATACTATGGGACTGAATTCCGGTCAGAGTGGTGCCGCAATAATTCCACATCTGTTCCCTGCTTTCTCTTTGCAAGAAAGTTTTCTCGCAGAGCTGCCATGCGCCTTTTTGATGTTTCTGAATTACTAGAAACGTTGTGATGATCTACGGACTGGTCATATCCCATGACAGCACTCTTTTAACAAAACATAATTTTGCTAGCCAGCTAGTGAAGTTTTAGTTCATACACAACACAATTATATACACAGAAGAAAAGAGTTTGATACTAGGACAATCAAATCAGAGATGAGCAACTAAATTTTAGAGAATAGAAGTTGGAAGAACAACTGCCATCACATTCTTTACAAGGTTGGAGATTTCTGTCCATTTGTTACTTTTTTGTAATGCTTTCCTTGTAGTATAGCTGTGAGTAAATTCTTCATATTACTTAATATATAGTAGTTGCAATTACACTGGCCATTTGTTTGTCAC
The DNA here is from genome assembly GCA_035590515.1 of Trichilia minutiflora. Lineage (NCBI taxonomy): Eukaryota > Viridiplantae > Streptophyta > Magnoliopsida > Sapindales > Meliaceae > Trichilia > Trichilia minutiflora. The sequence continues at coordinate 829,968 of JAVXUL010000007.1, read as the reverse complement.
TGATCGGTAGTGAAAGGGCAGATTCATGAGTGGCTGGAATGTGAGAAGAAATTTTTAGGAAATATTTTGTTTGGACACAATTGTTACTAATTCAGCGTTTGAATAACAAATAGATCATCATCAATATCTGTTGTTTGCTTGGTTGCATATTCTCCTAACTTCACCCTTTGATTCTGTAAGAACATTTGTCACAGATAATTTAACAAAAGCAGATGAGAAAACCTGGAAAAAGTAGTTCTGATCAGCAGCAAACTGATTAACAATGGCTGCAGTACGAGGATCTCTGGAAATCCTGGCATCAACAGTGAACAAACCTTTCCCCATTAGAACATCTTTATAGTACTGATTATCGAAAATTAAGGGCGTGGCGTCATTGGGCACTGTTGTGAGATTTGTAAGAGGAATTTTAGTCGGGCATTGAAGTTTTAGCAGAAATTCGAAGCTGTAGTTTATCTGATCTCCTGGATGAGGATCATATAATCTGCTCACTATGTTTATACAATGTCCAACACCTAGCGTATGTGCACCTGCAGCATTGAAACCATGTGAGGAATTGAGATGTTGTGACTTGAAATTTAGGGGGAACTTTAGACAAATTTTAACTGTTTTGTTACCCAATATGGCGACTGATTCTTCAAGGTTCATTCCTTTGGATGTGAAAGTATGGAGTAATTCATCCACTGTAATTCTTGGCGAGGGAATATAAATGTCCGATTTTTTGTGACTACAAATTGTGGAGTCTTTTCTTCCAAGAGGGATCCGAATTTGAGGTCCTCCCGAGAATGCAACTGATTCCTTGGCAGCTAAAGCAATGATATCTGCACAAGAAACCTGTCCTGGACACTCCACTTCTAGCATCTCTTTTATAAGTTGGATTTTTTTTCGGTTTCTTATACCGAAGTTCTTGGAGGAAACCATTTCGGAGTCAGTTTTCAAGCCATCAGAATCTAGCAGGATGGATGCATCACAACCCTACACCATTAAAATAATCCAAAGTTGATTCAGCCCATGTGGCTCAAAAAACATACGCAAGCAACATCTGGACGCTATAACGGAAATTACAGGGAAAATTTGACAGCAAATCTTGATTTCTGAATTAAAATGCAGATGAAGTAGGAGTAAAATATCAGTGAGATTCTCAACATCATCCTAATTTATAATTTACGGGTTACATTACATATTAAAAAATGTAATAAAAAATTAAATAATTAAAACGAAGAGTTGAGGAGATGTAATCTTCATGCTTATTTGTTCATGAAAAAGATTGTTGATCACCAGTTGGAAAGTAATGCAAACCTGGACTTGGCAGTCATGAAACATGAGCCTAAGAAAAGCAGCGAGTGCTGTCGCGTCTGTCAGGAATATGCTTAGCACTTCGTTCTTTATTATTGCTTCCAAGTTTGGACATGAACGTTTGTAGTAATCGTAAGCAAGCTGAGCTTCACTAACACCAATAGAAACGCCTAGCATTAATGCAGCTAAAAGAATCAGTACAGAACAATTTTCCATTCTCATTCGCTCACAAATGCACACTACTTCACAAGCTGGAGAAGGAGCTGTAATGTGAATATATGGCTACTGCATGGATAGCTTGCACAAGAAATGAAACTGTGTAAATTTAATTTGGCAACGACTTTTGTAACTTTAAAAGTAACTCTGTCGGAGTGAACCTGACAGAAGTCATTACTTACATTGGGCCAAACCCAACCGCCAACAGAAGCTTGTAATTAATAGTTTTTTTTTGGAGAAATTTGTAATTAATAGTTGATAAACTGCACAATGCAATTGTACATCAACATCCAAGAATTCGGAGTTTTGGACCTTGACTCAAACCACATCTGACCATTTATTTGGGTGGTTGGTTTTTGAGATTTGCGCCTGTATCGTTAAATTTTGAAGTTAATATTTATAATATAAAAGTTGAAACCTATAATTGTCACGGTCAGTCAATCTCAAAGAGTTTATGCTAACAGCAAGTCAAAAATTTCTTTGCAGACTGCATGTGCTTGTGCTTGCATACTTTCACAGCAGGAGTAGTTTTTTCGTCCACATATTTTCATGGATATCATCCAAGTAGACATGGGATCTTGATGATTTCTCCTTTAGCAGGCAAGCATGAAAGTCTCGTCCTTTTGACAGGCAGGTGCTTGCTTGTTTCTGATTGCTTGCTCCTTTTGACACGAATTGTTGAAGGTTGCATGAAAGAAGTTGCATTATGCACACAGAGGAATCAGCAGAAGAAGAAAATACAAGCATAGAGAAGCAGAAGCTGCAACATTGAACACATACCAAGGAATGAAGGATCTAGTTTCTCTGTTTGACTAACAGGTACCCAGTAGTTAGATACATAAATGAATTAAAAATTAAATAAAGTGTGCATGAGAAAAATTGAAGCAGCGCATGGTCCAGACTCATATGTGTAGCATATGACACTAGGATTTGAGCATGTGAAAGCAAGTCCCACAACTTGTAACGAAACCAGGATTTTGTACCCGCCGATACCATCACAGTTCTGGAAATTAGGGGTTAGTTGTGTGATGTGCACACGACTTCTGTTGCAGTTTCCCTCCTTGTAGGCAACAAAAAATTGACAGCAAAAGCAAATCAGTATTGACGTCTCCAAAAATAGCCGTATGTGGTTTCCGTGCTAAGTAACATTATTTCCTCCCAATTCAGTTTTCCAAATTCATTCAGTCTTAACGAGGTCCGTGTAATAATTATTTTCTTCGGAACGTTCCTATTTTAAGGTAGAGATTTGGTGCAAACTAAACCCAATTGGCTCCTCTAATCATCAATTATTTGCACTAAATTAGCATTTTAAGAACTGTTGACGTTTACACCTTAAAGTTTCCAATCCTTTAATCTCGACTATTTGCAGTCTTTGATCAACCTCATTCAGTCTCAGTTCATCAAAAATACAGACATATTACATCACCATTCACGAGCCCGTGAGTAACACTCAATGCTTGCAGATCTCAGACATTGAGTCAAACACTTGGCGTGCACATTTATTCTGATGAAAGCTTTGCTGGCTTACAAAACCAATCACAGAAGGAATATAATGACTAAGAGCCTTACACATTTAAATAATTACGAGCCAAACATAGCAAACACATAAAAATTTGCCTATTTTTAATTGCATTTCGCCGTTCTGCAGTATTAAATCTGTATGACAGCTGATATTCATTTGAGTTAGAGAGAAAAAGAAAACTACCACATCCAAAGATCAAATAAATAAAATAAGAGTAACCTACACCAGCATAAGTAAGTCGAGATAAATACAGGGCAATGATCATAACATTGTCGACACAGATGGAATTTAAGTTCAAGTTTAATTCTACTTCGGATATTCCCTTGGACCAAATATCTCTGATCCAATTCTCACATTGGTACTGCCCATTTCAATCTACAAAACCAGAAAGGTTGTCAACAGTTATGTAACTGGATTACACAATGCAAAGCAGGCATACATATATTTTAGAAGTTGTGACATTCACTCTTGTTGGTCATTAATGATCTACACAATTTCCATCTAATCAAGAAAAGAACCTTTCCAATGTACCAACAAAAACATAGATCTCCTCCAATAACATCTTACTCTCAGAAAATGGAATTGAAAATAGCCGGGACATTAAGTTCGGACAACATACCAATGCCAGAACATACGACCCTTTTTTTTTTGAGCCCATGGGAGCACAAGTCCTTAATTCTTGTGAACCTCACAGGACATACTTGTAGTGAGATTGTTGAATAATTCAGTTACAAAGATTGACTTCATTGTGATAATCAAAGATGTAGTAAATAACACTAGTTATTCATTTAAACCAGCAGTAGGGTATTACTTACAGCTAGCGCAAAGTCACCGGACATCCCATGGTAGTTCACATTGCTCTTCTGGAATTCCAAAGGCATTGTAGACCTCACTTCTGCAGTTTGCTAACATCTGATTGCAAACATATTTCTGTGTCAATAGAACAAAGTAGAAGAAAAGGAAAAAAAAAAATGAAAGAGTAAAATTAAAATCACACCATCACCTTGAAATTCCATGGGGTCCATGTACAATCCGGCATCCTATTGTCATTAGCCCACAAAACTTGAGATTTGGACACTCTTGACTAACATGTTTGACAAGTTCTGCACACTCTGACAACTCCAGATTTTGCTGCAACATAGCAGAAACCAAGCACTAGCTCAGAACTATTACAACCAGTGGATAACAATTTTTTTGAGAAAGTTCGAAAAGTGAAACATATTTATGTAAACAGTGATAAAAAATTTTCAAGAAAAAACTATAACTTATATTTTACTACAAACTTGGAAAAGAAGAGGTTACATTTTTGACAAAAAGGCATCAGCATTTAATCAAGCACTCTCCAAGTATAAGAGCTAGAGATTCAACCATCAAATGACTGCAACGGTGTAAAATTGTTGGCAATTTAAGGGTACTGTAAACTAATATACTTGCACTCTTCCCTGCTGGTATTCACTAGGACCAGGACCTTTAAAGGCTTTTTTCAAATGGTTTCAACCATACAATCAAGACGATCTGCGATCTGCACAATACATAAAGGTGTAGTGAAACAAAAACAGAAGCACCCACCTTCAGGAAGCCAACTTGCTTAGTTGAGTGAACATGACAACAATTTAGAATACATCTCTTGCTCAGTTAAGTTTGCCATACATCTCTTACAACAATTTATAATTTTATAGTGCTAATGAAAGAACTATAAAATTCTTAGTTAATGTTGAGCTCCCACAATATCAAACTTAATAAACCCTCAAAGAAAGAAAAAAAAAATTGGAGAAACTACTTACGTTCTTGTCGTCTACACTTTCCACCATTGTAAGGTTAGCTACGCCAGCCGCATGACAGTAAATGAGTTATAAATATGACACGACTCTCAATTGATTTTCCTGAATAGTAGGAGTGGTGGATTTATTCTCAAACTGTTAGTATTTGAATAAGTCTAAGACTGTTAGGATTAGTTTCTTTTA
>JAVXUL010000007.1:800313-824873 GCA_035590515.1 Trichilia minutiflora | reverse complement strand
AAAAATATAAGTTTAGATGAATTTGATTAGTTAAATTTTCTTAACAATTCTTGACTTATATTTTGCTTATATTTGAGTTATTTTATGGTGTATTGATGAGTTTTTACTTGTTTTTGTGTTGTAGGGTCGAACTTCCCAAAGTTGAGAAAATGTGCGTTTTGGTTCCGTTTTGTGCAGTTTTTGTATAAAATCCATAACTTGAATTAGACCGCCCATATTTTTATGATTCAAGTTGTGTTGTAAAGAAGACTCATAGATCTACAACTTTTATAAAGAAATTGAAGTCAGTTGAAGACTGCAAGCATGTGAAAACTAGACAGGAAGATGGCGGTCAGGCAAAATCAAAGGCCAGAATTGTATCCACCAGGCAGAAACTTGGGGTTGTAGCACCAGATCTGGCGCTGTAGCGCCAAGTGACCTTAAAAATCCAAAAATTTGGCACTGCAGCGCCAGCTACAGTGCCCTCAAATTTTCAAAATTCATTTTTGAGTCTTTTTGGTATCCTAATGCGTTCGGGACTCTTTTCTTCATAAAAGAAACACCTAGGGCACGACTGGATCAGAGAGAGAGGGAGCATTATTTTAGAGGCTACAAAACACAAGAAAAACACTCAAAATTCAGATTTAAGGTTGGATTCATCAAGGAAGTAAGGGAATTCAAGATTGAAGGTTGCACTTTAGAGTTTTATTTTCCTCTTCTTTCTTTATTTTCTATTTGCTTATTGTTGAAACAATGAAATATTTCAGAAATGAATTTGGATTATATTAGAACCATGTTTGTCTAATTTTCTTACTTAGAGAATTGATGTAGTCGTTGTTGGATTGCCATTTTGATTGCTAGATTACTTGTTGAATGAAATTGAATGGGTTTATTCATATTGTTTGGTACTTTATACTTCTTAGTTACTGGCCATAATTAAGATGATATTAGATTTGAATCTTATGACTCGGGAGAGCGAGATTGAAATTGGATCACAAACAATACGAGTTAGTTTTTAATTAGTCGGAAGACAACTGAATTCCTCGAAAACACATAGAAAAGGATTATGAGATTAATGCGTGTCTCACTTAAATTGAAAATAGGGATATTATAATTAGGTTAAGAGATAGACTCACTTACTTTGGAAGAGGAAGTGAATATTTAATTTCTGTTTTATAAATTCAATTTAATCGAGCTTAAAAAGGGACAATTAAAATGGGATAGCAACAATAAATTAAAATGGGATAGCAACAATAGACGAAATCAATTCTCTAGGTCATTTATAATTGAAGTTAGTTTTCAAAGATTCTAATTTTTTTCTTATACGTTTTCAATTTAATTAGATTATATTTACTTCCATATATGTCATCTAGATAACATTAGAAATTAATTTCATTGTAGGAATTTATAAAATTTTAATTATTTTTCTGTAGATTCGATACCTTACATCCTAATATTATAACTTAATACCATATGTTTACAATAAAATTTGTACCTTACATTTGTGTGAAACACCTTCAACCGAATCCAACAAATCATCATAAGTTCCGGCTCAGCATCTAAACGTCAACACAACCAGTTTAGAAGGAATTCACAACAATAACTCTATCGGCAATAAGATGAAATGATACTTGTTTCAGATATATAAATTTTTATCCGAAACACGTTGCGGTGTGATGAATATTTTTGTCACATGGTTCTATACTTTGGCTAAATAAACCTTTTCTTTTTCTCCATTGGCCAATAAATAAGACTATTTTTCAAAGAAAAGACTGACTTTAACGGCCAACAGGGGTACGCAGCTTGACTACATTATCTCCAGTTCAATCAACCACCACTCTCAACTCTCCAATTCCACTGTCTTGCTTTCCCACTTAATTTCACGCCACCAAAAATATGAATACAAAATGTATTTATATCCAAACTCTTCCTGCTCAATCTTTTCCTTTTCAAAATCGTCCCTTTCTCTTATCCCCATCGAAAATTCAGCAAAAAAAGTTTACATCTTTTACTGTAAAGAAAACCAGTTGGTTCAGGTATTCTGCTAATGGTTTTGGTGGCTGTGTAGTTAGAAGCTCAGCGAGTGAAGTTGAAGATTAGAAGAAAAAGCGGCAACAGCAAATGGTGAAAAGGGCATATCCGTTTCATGAAATTGAACCAAAATGGCAGAATTATTGGGAAAAGAATCGAACGTTTAGAACCCCAGATGAAATTGACACCTCTAAACCTAAATTCTATGTTCTTGACATGTTTCCTTATCCCAGGTTCCTCTCTCTCTTTCAAACACTGTGCATACGTGTGTGTTGGGTTTTAGCAATTAAGACTTCAGAAATGGAATACTTTGTTAAGGTTAGCTCGTATTATGAACTTATTTGATGAGATTCTAATTATTATGCTTTTAGTGTGCTGAATTCAGAAACTGGGTGAAGCCCTTTTTCCTTTTGTTGGTTGAGTTTTGGTATTGTATTCATCAATGATGATAAGTTTTAGTAACGAGGAATTTTGCTTTGAATTTCGGTAGTATGATTTCCTATTTGTTAGTTGATAGTGTGGATATGTTGGTTTTTTGCAGTGGAGCTGGGTTACATGTGGGCCATCCACTGGGATATACTGCTACAGATATCCTTGCAAGGTTAAAACGTATGCAAGGTTACAATGTTCTGCATCCAATGGGATGGGATGCATTTGGCTTGCCTGCTGAGCAATATGCAATTGAGGTCTGCCAAATTTTTTAAAACTATATGGCTTAGCTATATGTGCATAATCATGATAGTTACTCTAATTTGTTAATTCTTTGCATTATGGACAGACAGGAACACACCCAAAAGTCACAACATTGAGAAACATTAATCGCTTCCGCACCCAGGTAATGTAATTTCCTTCCTTTTTAGTGGTAATCTGTGAAGTAGCACATAACTGATGCTGGTATATGGCGAAATGTTAATTTGTAGCTCAAATCATTGGGTTTCTCATATGACTGGGACCGTGAGATCTCCACAATAGAACCTGGTTACTATAAATGGACACAATGGATCTTTCTTCAGCTACTAAAGAGAGGATTGGCATACCAAGTATGTGATTATTTGTTGTTTATACATTAATTCCATATTTGATGGGAAACCTACATGATGATCCACTTAATTTCAACTTAGGCTGAAGTGCCAGTAAATTGGTGTCCTGCTCTTGGCACTGTCTTAGCAAATGAGGAGGTCGTGGATGGTGTGAGCGAGCGTGGGGGTCATCCAGTTATAAGAAAGGTATTCCAGTTAGGGTATTTGTTATATTTTGTAATTTATCTCATCCGAGTTATGGTAATTCTTCTCTTACTTCTATTGTTTGAATGGTCTCATAATTTTACAGTGTAATTGTTTATTACCAAGCAGCCAATGCGGCAATGGATGCTGAAGATTACTGAATATGCTGATCGTCTTCTTGAAGATTTAGATGATCTTGACTGGCCAGAAAGTGTTAAGGAAATGCAAAGGAACTGGATAGGAAGGTCAGAAGGTGCCGAGATGGAATTTTATGTTCTTGACAGTGACGGTCAGGAAAGAGACATAAAAATTACTGTTTATACTACCAGACCTGATACCATCTTTGGAGCAACGTGAGCATCAGGAATACATTCTTATTTTGTGCATTGGAGTAGTTTCTTGCATGATATATGCCTATATTGTTCCTTGATATATTTTTCCTTGGATTATGACTCATTCTTATCAGTTGTTATTGTGCAGATACTTAGTCGTGGCACCGGAACATCCCTTATTATCTTTGTTTGTATCCACAGGACAGAGCAAAAATGTATGTTCCTTTGCATGCTTACTCAGTTTTGTCTGATAGATTTATTGACAGTGGGTAATTTGAAGACAATGGCTCTTGAGACAGGTTGAGGAATACAAAGACCTTGCCTCTAGAAAGAGTGAACTTGAAAGGACGGAGCTTCAGAAAGAAAAAATGGGGGTCTTTAGTGGCTGTTATGCAAGAAATCCAGCAAATGGGGAAGCAATCCCAATCTGGGTTGCAGATTATGTCTTGGGGAGGTCAGCTTGACTGAATTTTCTATTTTTAGGGTCCTTGTGACTTTTTATCTGTTGGATTATTCGTATACTTACATGAACCGTGACATCTGAATATGTTTCTTGTTTACAGTCTTTACTAAACATTTTAATTGTTATATAATTTTTTATTACTAACCACGGTAGGTATTCAAAGACTTTAGTTGTAATCAACGTGTATTATCGTTGGTTTTGTTCAGTTATGGAACAGGAGCAATTATGGCTGTGCCTGCTCATGACTTGCGTGACCATGAGTTTGCTATGAAGTATAATATTCCAGTTCGTTGGGTTGTGACGTCAGGTGATGAAAGTTCCAGTGAATTTGCGAAGGCTTATTCTGGTGAAGGCACTGTTATAAATTCATCAAATGTTATCTCGGGGCTTGATATCAATGGCTTGTCTTGTAAGGAAGGTGCCTCTAAAGTCATTGACTGGGCTGAGAAAACTGGAAATGGAAAGAGACAGGTGCTTTTCTCAGTTAACTGAACTTTCAGATTCCAGCACCTTCTTTGGCTTCAAGGGAAAAGGTAGGGAGAGTAATTGTTATTATCATTGATACTGTTCTTTTAATTTGCATGGCTTACCCTTTTTCAGGTGAACCATAAGTTGAGGGATTGGCTTTTTGCTCGGCAACGTTATTGGGGGGAACCTATTCCTGTCATATTCTTGGATGGTACTGGTGATAGCATTCCACTCCAAGAATCTGAATTGCCTCTTCCACTACCTGAGTTGGATGATTTCTCTCCCACGGGGACAGGGGAACCCCCACTATCAAAAGCTGTGTCTTGGGTATTTCTTTCTATGTTCCCATTTTTCTGAACTTTTTCTATGGTTATCGTTCAATATCCATAAGAATTTAAGTGAATGGCTTTAAATAAGTTTGAATCATCAATTTAAGATCAAATTAATCTTAAAATCAAAATAGAACAAGTTTCCTGCTGGATGCTTGAGGTTGATTAACATTTTCTTCTATACTTTTGTGGGTTCTTTTCAGGTTAAAATTATAGATCCCACATCTGGAAAAACTGCAACACGAGAAACAAGCACTATGCCGCAATGGGCTGGTTCCTGCTGGTAATCTTATTTACCATCACCTTCATTAATCAAAATTTATTAGTCCACACCTCTCTGTTAACTGTTTTCTTTCTTATTTTTCGATTGATTATTAGGAGGAATTTTTTCATCGATATATTCTTTTATAGGAAAACAATCTTTCGTTAGAAATTGGAATGTGCATGTCCATACTTTTCACATCTAATCCAGTGGAAATACTTTCTGAATCCTCTCCTTGTGTAGAGGACACAAAAATAGGATGTGCGAAAACATTTGTATGTCGTATATAGCTAATCATTGGAATGCATTGTATTACAATGATCCCAAGGATTGGTTGTAATTTAGTACATTCTCTTTGTGATAACCATCAGTTATTGTCATTCCTTTTCTCATTGGAAGATGGATCTATATTTTTATTTTGTTCAGGTGACTGAGGAAGTGAGGAGTTGGGTTACATGGAAATACTGTTTCATTTTTGACAATTTTCTGATGAATGCATGATGGAACTTCTTCTTTTTTAACTACTGATCATTGCAAAGCAATTTATTTTTTTTTGAGATATTGATTTCTATAATTTCCTTTCCTATGTTCAGGTACTATTTGAGGTTTATGGACCCAAAAAACTCCAAAGAAATAGTTGATAAGACAAAAGAAAGGTAATAGCAGCTTTTTCCATGTCAATTTGTTTCTGTTAATGTTACTAAACATGCAATTTCTATTGTCCTGTACTGAATCTCTAAGTAGTAAAAGAAAAAATTTCTTTCATGCACTGTTTGATTATGGCTTCTTAGATTTTCAAAAAATATTTTGAGTGCAGGTATTGGAGCCCTGTTGATGTGTATGTTGGTGGTGCTGAACATGCTGTTCTTCACTTACTTTACGCCAGATTCTGGCACAAGGTTCATTAAGCGGGAAGGAATAAATTAGTTTCAATTTTCACTAGTATTTATTTGTTTGCATTGTGATCATTTCATCTATATAATCTTGTCAGTTAACAGCATAATTGCCGTTGTTATTCTTATTCATTCTGATCTTATTTCAGGTTCTTTATGACATTGGTGTGGTGTCAACCAAAGAGCCATTCAAGTGTGTCATAAACCAGGGGATCATCCTTGGGGAAGTAAGAATAGCTACTTTTTCAAAAATAAAAAGTAAAAAAAGGTGTGTTGGTGATACTTCATCATTGGATTTCTGATGTTTTGGTTTGCAGGTCCAGTATATGGTTTGTAAAGATGTGGATGGAAACTATGTATCTGCAGACTGCACTAATACGCTGGATGAATGTTGTCAGGAAAGCATTCCTGAGGAAAAAGTATATACTCTTTAGATGTGTCAATACATTTTCTTTTTCATATGTGTTTGTGCTGCTATTCTTGGATATAAGGCTACAAATTCTGCATTATAACTTGGTTGTTTTTTATTAATACTCATTTCCCTGATGCAGGTCATGAAATCTGGCGATTCTTTTGTCCTAAAAGATGATCCTAACATTCGTTTAATAGCTCGTGCACACAAAATGAGTAAAAGTAGGGGAAATGTTGTCAATCCTGATGATGTTGTAACCGAATATGGTGCTGATTCTCTTCGGTTATATGAAATGTTTATGGGGCCATTTAGGTACTATATATTGATGTCACTTGCATTTTCACTGTTGCCTGTATAGAAGAGGCACTAACAAAGATATTTCTTTTCCTTGTATTGCATTGTGCTTCTAGAGACTCCAAAACATGGAATACTAGCGGTATTGAAGGTGTCCACCGATTTTTGGGAAGAACTTGGAGGTTGATTGTCGGTTCACCCTTACCTGACGACACTTTCAAAGATGGAAGTGTGGTAACTGACGTGGAACCTACTCTAGAACAACTGCGTACTCTGCATAAATGCATAGCAAAGGTATCTCAATCTTTAGTATTCATTCTCTCTTTTTATTGAATAGAAGCTACAGTTTTTGAGGACTCAGGCATTTCTATTGCTATATTTATTGCATTGAATTAACGTATGGGTTGCATAAAACTGTGACTGGGTGCAGAATTTTATATAGAAAGCTTCCTTGGAACATAGCGACATCCAATATAAACCCTCTGATTGAGTATATTTTATTTTACAGGTGACGGAAGAAATTGAAGGGACAAGGTTCAACACTGGTATTTCTGCAATGATGGAGTTCATTAATGCCGCATATAAGGTTTTATATATCACTTATATTCCTTTTTCATTTCTCCAAGTTTGTTCCAATATCTAGTTTTTGCGCATCAAGTATCAGCTGTTGTTTGCTTTTTAATTTTTTCAGTGGGATAAACACCCAAGAAAAATCATTGAACCGTTCATTTTGTTGCTTGCTCCATATGCACCTCACATGGCCGAAGAACTTTGGTTTCGCTTAGGGCACTCAAATTCATTGGCATACAAGTCTTTTCCTGAGGTAAAATGTGTTTACTGTTTTTATTCTGGTTATCCTGAAACTGATCTTAGCATGAACTTATCATAAAAGCTATGAAGAGCGAGAAGGTTTGTTGATGATCAGTAACTAATACTCATTTCTTTTGTTTGTTCTAAAATTTCCAGGCAAATCCTGAATATTTGAAGGACTCCACTATCATTCTACCAATTCAGATCAATGGCAAAACCCGGGGTACCATCCAGGTAGAAGAAGGATGTTCTGAGGAGGAAGCCTTCAAACTAGCTTCCCTGGATGAGAAACTCTCGAAGTTTCTGAATGATAAATCAGTCAACAAACGAATCTATGTCCCCGGAAAGATCCTGAATGTAATTTTGGACCGTCAAAATGCCAAAGCAGGTGTTCGCTAACCCTTCAACATCACAGCGCCTGAGTTTCCATTACACAGGTCAGTCCAGCGTCTCTGTGCTACAATTGCTTCTGAATTCGGGGAAGAAGGAAACACACAATATTCAAGTTGCTACATTCAGCAATATGTAAACAGCGGAAGAAAATGCAGTTCACAGGATCTGCTTTGACGCCTGAAACTTACAAATTACTTAAATTTTGTTCAAATAATTATGTAAATCCCAGTAATCTAGAAATGCACCTGTTAGTTGTGTATGAGGATTGTTACATTTTCTTCATTTTTAGATGCATACTCTTAACGACTTTTATCATTGTAATATTTGGAAATGCTTGAGTTAATTAATTAATGTCGTAACTTTTAGACCATATTAAGCCGTCATGAGTTTACAGCCGTATACGGAATGATGATAAAGTATTCCAAGTGTATCAACATCATATCAACATCGCTGGTACACTTCGTTGTGAGTTCATGATGGGATAATAACATCCATGCCCTCAAACTTCTATTTCTTCACAAATAAGTACAGCTTTCCAAAGAGTAATGCTAGCGCCAAGGGTCCAAAAGCCAAATGACTTGGTTGGCACAAGTGAACAAATTATGTCCTTAGTCCAGAAAATCCGAATAAGTAATGCAATCCAACTAAATTAAGATTATACAATAAATTATTCAAATTTGTTTTAATTTAAAAAAATGAAAATTCCAACTTGAATCATTAAGGTATACTCATACTTGATTTGATTTAAAAAATCTAATTTATTAGATACTCAATATATTTAAGTTTAATTCGATTAAATTTAAATAGTTATTTTTTAAAATTATTATTATAAATTTAAAAAATTTAAAAATTATTTTAAAATTATATAAAATAATAAATTTTTTTGGTTACACTCACAAACTCAGTTATTTAAATATCATTGTATTTGAACTGGATTCGAAGTGATTCATGAACCTCCCTAATTTAAATACAGTGATTAAACACTCAATTAAGACAAACAATACTAATTATGATGATAATCCAAACAGCGTGGAGGCAGTTCAATTCGCAAGAACGGCCAAATCTTTAGTGAATCTCCAGTTTGACCGCAAAACGCCCATCTGTCCTGGCCTCTCACGTCACAATTAACGGCAGATGGACGCCGTCAATTTTCATTTTGATTACCGTCTGTTTGACCACAAAACGCCCATCTGTCATGGCACTCTCACGTCACAATTAACGGCAGATCAACGCCGTCAACTTTCGTTTTGATTACCGTCTACGCCACTCTTGTTAGTCTACAAACGCCGGCCCACCCCATAAAAATGTCACTGTTTCTATCTCCGTCGTCTTCTCCAACTCGCAGCAAACATCTCTGTTTCTGTTCCCAGGCTTTTAGTTCATAAAGCTACAAAGGCAGATGCTCTTCTCCACTTCTCCCGTTAAACAAACCGATCGATGTAACTATATAAACTATTCATTCAGTTATTCCGTTCATGTATTGAATAGTGTGAATTTTTTCCTTTTTCAATTTTTTTGATTGTGAATTTGGATGAAGAATGACGAAGAAGGCTCCACCAATACCAGCGCGACACGTGCTATGGTTCAGCTGGAAACTGGTGACCTTCGTTTGCATCTTGTTTTCTTTCGTTGCTCTTCTTCGGCTTCACTATCAGTATGACATCTCGTCGCCTCCAATTTCTCGCTTGAGATCACTAATTCGTTACGATAAATTTGAAGGACCTCCCAAGATCGCATTTCTTTTCCTCGCTCGCCGTGAGCTCCCGCTAGACTTTCTTTGGGGAAGCTTCTTTGAGGTTTGTGAAAATGAGAAAAAAAAAAAATCTCATTTTCGTTTTTTTTTTCTGTTTCTGGGAATTTTCTCGCTGTTTCTTGCGAAGTGAGCAATGTTTGGATTGTTGCAGAATGCTGACGCGGCAAAATTTTCCATCTATGTACACTCGGCGCCGGGTTTTGTCTTCGATGAGTCAACAACGAGATCAAAGTTCTTTTACGACCGCCAATTGAGTGATAGCATTCAGGTGATGATCGGCAAGAAGAAAAAGGAAAACATCAAATTTCTTTTCACTTTGTTACAGGCTTTATTGGGTTTCTGTTAGGGAAAATGATGGGAAAAAGCGTAGAGTTTTTTTTTTTTTTCCTGATTAAAATTTGTTTTCTTATAGCAAAAGTTTGATCATTTGTTTTTGATCCTTAATAAAGTGAAAAACTCTCTTCAACAACCTTTCCTAGTGTAATTATTAGTCTTTAATGATGAATAACCAATAAAATTCTGAACTACGCATCTTATAGAAAAAGATACATTCTTAGCTATGTAAAGGACTTGTAAAGAATTTTAGAATCTGGATTGATTTTCTTTATTGAGAAATGAGGTTTTGGTGTATTCTTGCAACCAAGGAAATGAGATGCTGGACATGTGTTCCAGGTGGCATGGGGAGAATCAAGTATGATTGCAGCAGAGAGGTTGCTACTTGATGCTGCTTTGGAAGATCCAGCAAATCAGAGATTTGTCCTTCTTTCTGACAGGTTTTTTTTCATTAAGCATTAACATATTTGTTTTTTTTGTCTAATTTATTCAAAACGATTTGCTTGTTATTGTTATGGGATGTGGGTTGTTGAAGAACAGTTGCCTTGACAAAGGTTTATTTATGAATCTTTCTTTCTGTCTTGCAGTTGTGTGCCCCTTTACAACTTTAGCTATATATACAACTACTTAATGGCTTCTCCGAGAGGTTTCGTGGACAGGTAGATGGAGAGGTTTGATTGTTGAGGTGCCAAGCACTAATACTTTCAAATGGTTTAATATCATGGAAACTTTTATGTCAGGATCAGGATTTTGTCATTTTTTAACTCTTTTTAGGACTTTCTGAAGAAATAATAAGGTGAAATTTATGTTCTTTCTTTGTCTTTGTAGCTTTCTGGATGGGAAGGAAAGCCGGTATAACCCAAAAATGTCACCTATCATACCGAAGGACAAATGGCGAAAGGGATCTCAGGTTATCTATTTCACATGACTTTGACACTTTCTTATAATTCAGTTTTGGATGAAAAACATTGTCAATAGGGCTTTTCAAATGCCAACCTGTATCCAAATTTAGTTTTTCTAATGAAATTTAAAACATGGTTGTTTACATCTTATTATGGTTTTCCTATCAATTGCAATGACTTCATATCACAGACTCTAGAAAATGGTATTTTTGATATCATTTATAGTGTTGGATCTACTTTTGTGATGACTAGATACTTGTATCGGTGCAACGATTCTCACCCTAGGATTCTCTCTATTGAAACACCAAGGTGGTCAGACAAGAGGTTTTATCTTGTACTGCCACATAAAAAGTATAACCATACAGGAACATTTCATTTCCTTTGAACTTTTAACTTGTCCTCAGTAACTTGTAGTCCACACCAACCTTTCATGCTGTAAAAGTTATGATTTCAAAAATTTTGGCCCTGTGCTAGTTAATTAACCCTTATGTCAACAAATTTTTACTTAAACCTTATGTCAACAAATAGTTACTTTTTTAGTTACTTCTACCAGTTAACTCATCATATCTGCATGTGATAGCCCACCTGAATGGGTTTGTAATGTTAAGAGGATTAATTTTTAAGTTACTAACACTTAATCATTATCATTTTTTTAATTAGTTTTTCTTTGAGGATAGAATATACATCTGTATTACTGAGGTATAATTCATGCTCTGACAAAAATATCTTTGTTGCAGTGGATCTCTTTAGTACGAAGACATGCAGAAGTCATTATAGATGATGAGACTATTTTTCCAGTCTTTCAGAAATTTTGCAAGGTATTTGATTTTTTTGTCTTAATCTCGTGTATTCAAATTAACTACTACTTTCTGCTAATTATCACTGTTAGTGTTCATGTAAAATGGCACTTGTATTCTAGCAACTGCTGTCACCGTTAACTAGTCTTTATTTAATGTGATGCTTTTGTCATGAAACTTTTTCCTGTAGTTGTCACCACAAAGTACTCGTCATTTCTAAACAAAAAAAATTTCATTAACCGGGACTGTTGTGCAGAATGTAAAAAGTATTTTCCTTTTACTGGATCAGGTTATGGCTTACTCAAATATTTTCTCTTTGCAGCGACGCCCCCCTTTGGATGCCAGGAAGGGAAAGATGAATATTGTGAGTTATCCTTAACTTTATATTGTGAAGAAGAGTGTCCCCATAAACTTAATACAACACACTCATTGCTTTGTATGTTAATTTGTATTTTGTTCAATTCTCTTAGTATTTATGACAATGTTTAATCTGAGAATCACTCAATTGTTTTGTATGTTAATTTGTATTTTGTTCAATTCTTAATATTTATGACACCGTTTAATCTGAATATAACTTAATGGTCGTTGCTCTTCTTGGAGGTTTACATGTGATATTTGGGGTTATTTTGAAAATGGAATTTCAAACTTGTTTGTGTTCAAAATGGTGTCTGCCATCTGAGGGGACTTCTGGGAAAATCCTCAAAATATTTTATGGTTGATTTTTGTGTCCCTTTCTAGAGATTGATAGTTTTATTTTAATTTGGGTTGGGGATTGTAAGTATTTTTGATTTGGGTGTAAATACTAAATGCAGAAACTTCAAAAGCAGCACAATTGTATTGCAGATGAACATTATGTGTCGACACTACTTGCAGTAAGTGACCATTTGATGTTTTGTTTTTTCCTTCCATCTTTCTTATCATTCTCAGTTTGTTGCAGTGATTAATAATGGCATTTTGTCTTGAGATATCAATTCTCTGTTCTCTTGTTATTATTATGAAATCTGCCATTGGATGAATGTTTTCTTGTGACTGGTATCCTGTCTGATTGGTTATTTTTGTTTCTTTGCATTCTATTGTTAGATGAGAGGGCTTGAAGGTATGACATCTGCTTTTGGATAAATGTTTTCTTGTGACTGGTATCCTGTCTGATTGGTTATTTTTGTTTCTTTGCATTCTACTGTTAGATGAGTGGGCTTGAAGATGAACTTGAGCGTAGAACATTGACCTATACCCAGTGGAACCAGTGTGCTGGAGAGAATCAAAATTGGCATCCTCATACATTCAACTATGCAAATGCTGGCCCTCAACAAATCAAGGAAATAAAGGTCATTAATTTACCTCACTTTCTCCTGTTCTTCCTGTTCTTCCTTTTACATTGCCGAGTCTGAATATCAATTTAGACTATCCTGATATGTGATCCATAAGTTTTATTTTGTTTTTTGTTGTGTAATTTTAAATAATCTGTCTTTCTATTGAGTAGTTCCTGTGCTGTTTCAAAGGAAAAGCAAAGCACTTACTGTTTTCATTCTTGTTTTATATAATTGAACAGAGCATCAACCATGTATACTATGAGACTGAATTCCGAACAGAGTGGTGTCACATTAATTCCACTTCCGCTCCTTGCTTTCTCTTTGCAAGAAAGTTTTCTCGTGGAGCTGCCATGCGCCTTTTGAGTGAGGGGGTGGTTGGCCTTTTTGATGCTTCCAAATTACTAGATACATCGTGATGATCTTTGGATTTTTCATCACCCTTGACAGTACTCTTTAACAAAACATAGTTTTGGTAGCCAGCAAGTAGCTCAACTGAAAGTTTTAGTTGATACACCAGAGTGATATACACAGAAAAAAATTTTGATGCTAGGGCAACCCAATCAGAGATGAGCAACTAATTTTTAGAGAATATATGTTGTAAGAACAACTGCCATCACGTTCTTTACAAGGTCGGAGAGCATTGCCCCTTTGTTACATTTCTCTAATGCTTTCCTTGTAGTATAGTGTTGTGGAAATTCTTCATATTACTTAAAATGACCTGAATAATGTCTAATATATTGTAGTTGCAATTACACGAGCCATTTGTTTGTCTATGATTGATAGAGAAAGGGCAAATAAAATCAATGATTTAAATCAAATCATGATTGCCTGGAATATGAGGAGAAAATTTTAGGAAATATTTTGTTTGTACATAATTGTTCCCAATTCAGCTTTTTGAAAAAAAAAAGACTCATCTGTGTCCATATTTGTTTGCTTGGTTGTATATTCTCGTACTTCATCCTCTGATTCTGTAAGAGCATTGGTCACAGATAATTTAACAAATGCTGATGAGAAATCCTGGAAAAAGTAGTTCTGATCAGCAGAAAACTGATTAGCAATGGATGTGGTGCGTGGATCCCTGGAAATCCGGGCATCAACAGTGAAGAAACCTTTTTTCCCAGTAGAACATCTTTATTGTATGATATTTATACAGAAAGAGAGTTGTAAAAGGGGACAAGAAACTGATTTGTAATAATAATTAAATCTTCCCCTCTATTTAAATAGTAGAATCTTATATAGTTATACATGAACACCGAAAATAACATAAAAATAACATCAAATACATAAAAATAAGAATTAAGATAATAACAATTAATAATATTAAATCTATAACCATAAACTTAATGTAATTATATGTTTAGTTTATGCATATATGGCACACATACAATTTCAACATATTTGGAAACTTTACTGACATACTCTCACGTACGTAACATTCCTCCTTCCTTAACAATCTTTGTTTATAAGTATGATTTCAAGATAGGATTTCGTAAAGAGTCATTTGTTCTCCCAAATCAGATTTTTCGACAAGCTATCCTCAATATCTCTTCCATTTGTTCTCCCAAGTAAGATTTTTCGATAAGCTATCCTTAATATCTCTTCCATTTTGGTTTAAGTCTTCGATTATGAACAATTGTGACCTCTCACAACGGTGATTCAGAGTAAATTTTTTATCGTAATAGTAACAGAGGCCCTTCTCTCGTTGCTTCTTAGTTTCTTGGCTAGTGATCCGATGAAGCGATTCTTGGTTGGTGCGTTGAGGTGTTGTTGGCCCTAGTATACTAGTAGTAGGGTCTATGATAACCTTTTATGTGACTATGGATGATAGAGGATGAATTGGTGTGGTAATTTTCCTAACTAATTGGTTCCTCTTTTCAACCAAGCGAGCAACTGCTATGTCTTCTGCCAAATTGCGTGCCTATTTTATTTTTATGTCAAGACGAACCTCATCTTACAATCCTGTCACAAAACAGCTAATTAGAAAGTTTTCTGGTAAGCCCCCGATTTGGTGCGAGAGTTGCTCAAAATCCTCTTAATATGTAGTAATGGTGGTGGTGTGTTTTAGTCGGGTTAATGCTTCTAAAAGGTTTTCATAATTGGTAGGTCCCAAGAGAGAAAGAACGACCTTAGTGAACTTGTCCCATGCAAGTGGCCCTATGAACTTAGTGAGCCAACGGTGTCATTGTAGAGCGATGCCGTCGAGATGGAAGGAGGCAAGTTGAACTTATTGGTTTGACATGATGCCATTGAATTCAAAACATTGCTCGGATTTATAAATCCACCCAGTTGGATCAGTTCCATTAAATCGTGGGAAGGAAAGCTTGAGATGTAGATGAGAGTTGTCAGTATTGGAATGGATCCTAGAGATATGAGGGGTGAGATGATCCTTCACGGATAGAAGGATTTACTTCGAGAAGATTGAGATAGGAATGGCATGAGTTTCAGAGAGCTTGAAGTTTAGATAATACAGTTTATAAGATTGAATTTATCTGATCCAAGCTTGACTTGTGTCGAGCCAAGATTTCATTGACTTCATTGCGAAACTCAACATTTGTCTTTCTCCTAATCTCCATGGTTAGAACCGCACTCTTATACGACTTATATGTATAATTTAAAGAAGGAAGAGAAGAGAGTTGCAGAAGGGAATAAGAAACTTTTTTGAAATAATAATTATATCTCCCTCTCTATCCAAATGGTAGAGCCTTATATAGCTATACATGAAAAAATAACATCAAATACATAAAAATAAGAATTAAGATACCATTAATAATCCTAAATCTATAACCATAAACTTATTGTTATTATACGTATAGGTCATGCATATATGACACACATGCAACCCCGACAGACTTACGAAACTTTACTGGCATGCTCCCACGGTCATGCACGTAACATATTACTGTATCGAAAATTAGGGATGTTGCATCAATAGGCACTGCTTTAGTCGGGCACTGAAGTTTTAGCAGAAGGTCGAAGCCGTAGTTCATCTGATCTGATGTCCTGAATGAGGATCATATAATCTGCTGACTTATGTTTATGCAATGTCCAACGGCAAAGCCTAGCGTATGTGCACTTGAAGCATTGAAAACTCGCACCATGTGAGAAATTAACATGTTGCCGAGAACTTCCGACAAAATTGAACTGTTTTGTTACCCAGTATGGCGATTGATACTTCAAGGTTCATTCCTTTGGACGTGGAAGTATGAAGTAATTCATCCACTGTAATTCCTGGCAAAGGAATTTAATTGCCCGATTTTTTATGTCTACAAAATGTGGCGTCTTTTCTTCCAAGAGGGATCCGAATTTAAGGTCCTCCTGAGAGTGCAACTGATTCCCTGGCAGCTAAAGCAATGATATCTGCACAAGAAACCTGTCCTGGACACTCGACTTCTAGCGTCTCTTTTATAAGTCGGGTTTTTTTTCGATTTCTTATACCAAAGTTCTTAGAGGAAACCATTCGGAGTCAGTTTTCAAGCAATCAGAATCTAGCAGGACGGATACATCACAACCCTACATCATTGAAAAATCCAAAGTTGATTCAGCCCAAGCGGTTCAAAAAACACGCGCATGCAACACCTGCGAGCTATTAGGGAAATTACAGGGCAAATCTCGACTTATGAAGTAAAATGTCTTGAGTGATTCTTGACATCATCATAATTTATATCTTATGGGTTACTTATAACATAACGCAATAAAAAATAAAAAATAAAATAATTAAAACGAAGAGTTCAAGAGAAGTTGTCTTCATGCTTATTGTTCCAGAGGAGTTGGGAAAGTAATGCAATTACTTGGCCTTCGCAGTCATGAAACATGAACCTAAGAAAAGCAGCGAGTGCTGTAGCATCGGTCAGGAATATACTTGGCACTTCTTTCTTCAATATTGGTTCCAAGTTTGGACATGAACATTTGTAGTAATCGTAAGCAAGCTGAGCTTCACTAACACCGATGGAAACAGCCACCATTAATGCACTAAACGAATCACTACAGAACAATTTCCCATTCTTATTAACTCACAAACGCATACTACTTCACAAGCCGGAGAAGGAATTGTAATGTGAAATATGGCAACTGCATGGATAGCTTGGACAGAACGAAAAACTTGGTAAGACTTTGGTAACTTTAGTGAATGTTGGAGTAAACCTGACAGACATCATTACTTATATTGGGCCAAACCCAACCCAACTGCCAACAAAGCTTGTAATTAATAGTTGACAAGCTGCACGATGCATCTGTTTATCGACATAAAATAATTTGGAGTTTTGGACCTTGTCTCAGCGCACATCTGACCAATTATTCGGGTGGTGGGTGGTTTTTGGGATTTGTGCTTGCGGTTTAAGTTTTGACGTTAATACTTGTAATATGAAAGTTGAAACTTATTAAGCACGTGTTAAAATTAAGAGGAGTGCATCATATATTAACAGCAAGAATAAAATTTCCTGCAGATTGCATGTGCTTACAGTCTCACAGCAGGAGTCTTTTTGTCCACACTTTTTCACGGACATCATTGAAGTAGATTGCATGGGTTCTTCATGATGTCTCCTTAGCTGGCAAGCATGAAAGTATCGTCCTTTTGACAGGCATATGGTTGCTTGTTTCTGATTGCTGCTGGTGTGCTGGGAATCTGTCTGCTTGGTCCTTTTGACGTGAGTAGTTGAAGATTACATGAAAGAGGTTGCATTATACACAGACGAATGAGCAGAAAGAAGAAAATACAAGCACAAAGAAGCAGAAGCTGCAGCCTTAAACACATACCCGAGAATGAAGGATCTAGTTTCTCTGTTTGATTAACAGGTACCCAGAATTCAGATACACAAATGAATTAAAAAATGTAATAAAGTGGTGCACGAGAAGAACTGAAGAAGCACATGGTCCAGACCCACGAGTAGATTATGACACCAGGATTTTAGCACGCGAGAGCAAGTACACCAACTGGTAAGGATTTGTGCCAGCGACATTTTAAGTTGGGGGCCAGCTGTGTATTGCAGTTTCCCTCCTGAAAGGCAACAAGCAGTCTGTGGCAACAGCAAATCAGAGTTGTCTCCGATAAGAGCCGTACGTGGCTTCTGTGCTAATAACATTATTTCCTCCCAATCAGCTGAACGAGATCCTTATAATAGTTATTCTCTTGGGTTCGTCCCTATTTTTAAAGTAAAGATTTGGTGCAAACTAAAGCCAATTGCCCCCCTCAATTATTAACACTAAATTTGCAGTTTAAGAACCATGACGTTTTCACCTAAAAATTTCCTATCTTTTAATCCTAGCTATTTGTAATCTTTGATCAACCCTACGCCCTTTCAGTTCATAAAACATACAATGATACAAACATTACACCACCATTCACGAGCCACCATTCACGAGCCCGCAATACTCCATCCTCGCAGTCTTAAGAAACCACTACACAGAAATTGAGTCAAACACCTGGCGTCCACTTCTATTCTGATGGAAGCCGGAATACAATACCAATCACAGAAGAAATATAAGGATTAAGAGGCTTACACTTTTACATAATTACAAGCCAAACATAGCAAATCAAATTCCTGTGGTAGAATGTGGATCTGAATTTCAGATATAAATATGCCTATTTTTAATTGCATACAAGAGTGATAAGCCCAGATAGATATTATGTCATTCTGGAGGAGTCAAATGACACCAGATATTCATTCAGAGTTAGAGAGAAAAGGAAAACTACCGCATCCAAAGATCAAGTACATAAAACACGATTAATCAACTCTTAAGTACGTTCAGATAAATACATGACAACGATCATAATGTTGTCGGCACAGATGTAATTACGTTCAGGTTTAATTCTTCTTCGTATATTCCCTTGGACCAAATATTGTTGATCCGATTCTCACATTGGTACTGCCCATTTCAATCTGCAAAACCAGAAAGGTTGTCAAGAGTTGTGTTAAGTGGGTTACACATTGCAACGCAGGCATACACTTATGCTGGTCAACAATGATCAACACAATTTCCGTCAAATCAACGAAAGAACCTCTCCAATCTACCAACAAAAAACTTGGATCTCCAGTAACATATTATTCTCAGAAAATGGAACTGAAATTAGATGTTGCATTAAGGTCTGGACAACAAACCAATGGCAGAACATCTGATTTTTTATTGAGCCAATGGGAGCACAAGTACTTAACTTTTGTAAACCTCACAGGACATACTTGTCATGAAATTGTTGAATAATTCAGTTACAAAGATTTGACTTCATCATGATATTCAAAGATATAAAAAATAGCACTAGTTATTCATTTAAACCAGCCGGGGCTATTACTTACAGCTAGCTCAAAGTCGCCAGACATCCCCATAGATAGGTCACATTGCTCTTCTGGAATTCCAAGGGCCTTGCAGACCTCACTTCTGCAGTTTGCTAACGTCTGATTGCAAACATGTTTCTGTGTCAAAATCTGAAGTAGAGCAAGGTGGAAGAGAAAAAAAAAAAAAATTGAGAGGATAATATTAAAATCAGACTGTCACCTTTAAATTCTCTGGGGTTGATGTATAATCTGGCATTCCTATTGTCATTAGCCCACAAAAGTTGAGATTTGGGCACTCTTGACTGACGTGTTTGACAAGTTCTGCACAACCCGACGGCTCAACTCCAGATTTCGCTGCACATAGCAGAAAGCAAGCAATAGCTCAGAACTATTACAAGCAGTAAATAACCAATCTTTGAGAAAGTTTCAAAAGTGAAACATATTTATGTACACAGTGATAAAAGATTATCATGAAAAAACTATAATTTTTATTGTCTTACAAGCTTGAAAAGGAAAAGGTTATACTTTTGACAAACAGCTGTCAGTACTGAATAAAGTGCTCTCCATGTAAAAGAGCTCGAGATTCAACCATCACATGATTGCGGAAGTGTAAAATTAGTGGAAATTTAAGGGTACCATGAACTAATATACTTACACTCTTCCCCACTGGTATTCACTTGGACCAAGACCTTTAAAGGCTTTCTTCCAATGGTTGCAACCATACTATCAAGACGATCTGCGATCTACACAATATACAAAGGAGTAGTGAAACAAAATGGGAAGAACCAACTTATGGATAGCCAACTTGCTCAGTTGAGCGAACACGACAACAAGTTACAATACATTTCTTGCTATACACTCAAATCTCTAGGAGTTAAATGAAAGTGACAACCAAAGAACCATAAAATTCTTCGCTTAAGTTGAGCTCACACAACATCAAACATAATAAACCTTCAAAGAAGGCAATTGAAAAAAAAACAAACAAACTAAAATTGGAGATACTACTTACTTTCTTGTCGTCTACACTTTCCACCATTGCAAGGTTAGGCACACCAGCTGCATGACAGTAAATGAGTTATAAATAAGATATCATTATCATACCTCAAACATTTGGGATAAAAGTTATGCGACATAAATGGAAATAGAGAAATAGATGTAAGAGTTCGTGATTGTCACCATATAAAACAACAATAAAAGACTTGTTTTCACAGTTACATCGTAGGATGTCAAGAAGACAAAGAGAAAGAAACTTCTACCAGTCAATAACTAAAATAATGACAGATTATCTTAACAATCCATCACAATTCAAAATTAAACCATGCATTTGAAAACATACGGCCTCGCTCCCACCTCACCTGTTAAGCAGATTTCAATATATTCATGACTAAATGATAAAATTCGCCTAAAATTTTGCTCTCTTACCAAGGAATCGCAACAATGTGAATGTTAACAAATAAGAAAAAAAGATTTAACTAAGAAAGACAAGAGTAAAAAGCCATTACCCAATAAAGGTTTCACTTTGTTGCTTTGCAAATTTCCAATGAAATGCCATTCTATATCCTCTGGAAGCTGCAGATACAAATTCAGATAAGTAAGTTCATAACTTTTCTTCAAAATAAGCATAAAAAAGAACATCTAATTTCTAATTTATACTACTCGAAGCTTAAAATTAAAAAAAAGAAGAAAAAAAACTTAGAATTATCCAAAAAACTATTTTTTTTCCTGAAAAGAAATGACCTGAGGAGCCTTTTCCACTATTTCTTGAACGTAGTTTTCACCGAAACATCGGTGACCCGCCTCGTAAACCTGCCGAATCAACGAGACCGGTTTGGTCTTGCTGACGGCCACGATTCGGAGCCGGTCCGGTCCGCGACCACATCTTTCGGAGGCTTGGTGAACTCTCTGGATCACAGACTTAAGCGCCGCTACCGCAACGGCATCTGTGGCGGCAGCGGACGCGGCCATGGTTCCTACTTCTTGTTCTAATTCTTCTTCGTTGACTTGATTCTTCTTCTTCTCTCTCTTGTTGTCCTCTGCTTCGTCTGCCAGATTGTTCATCAGTGTTGATGGCTGGTGGCTGATTATCGCTTATTTCATCAAGTGAAAACGGTGCGTTTAGAGCGACACAGACATTGTTTAGTCGTAATCATATTACGTTTCACCTTTCAAATCGATCAAAAGGATAATTGTTTCTTGAATTTTGTTCTTCGTTTATTTATTTATTTATATTTCAGAAACAAAAGAATATTTTAAAATAAATTTATTTTTGATGATTTAAGCCCATAATCTATTTTCCTATTTCGGATTATTAGTAATTCTTTTTAATCATACAAGGTGTTTAGGCATTTTTACCAAAGTCAAGTTTAAAGATCTAAATCTATTATACGAACATAATTCTCCCTATAAATTCATAAGTATGATACTATTTCGAGACCTCTTCTTATCACCATGAAAGTAATAGCATCGTATAGAAAGAATCATCAGATGCCATTAATTCAAAGAATCTATCGTGAATTATTCACTGCAAATATATACTCAGAAGAAATCCTCGACATCATCTATCTAAGACCTTATCTTGGGGTATTCGATCAAGTATCTACTATATATGGTATCGAAGCCTCAAGGATATATGTGACATAGAACAGTATTTACGACACAAATGTATGATATCATCAAAGACCTGACACATCTCTAAAAGGAATATCAGGGCTCGGAACTTCGGGGAATCAAAACTCGGAGCCTTAATGTACACATGATATAGTACAATATCATGACAATTACACCCCGGGATTCCCGTGATAAACTTTTAGGGTACGCTAGTCAGATAATAATACTTGTCAACAGATAAAGAATTCCATGATTATAACATAACTGAATCTGAGAAATAAGGCAGGTACGCATCTATCTTTTTAAAAAAAGAATATTCATGCACATACGGACTGATATACACAAACACACACACAAGAGACCACTCTTTGAATTTTTCTCTGATTTTCTCACTGCTCTCTTCACTCTCACACATAAATAAAACCCTTACTGACTTAAGTATCGAAAAGTTTTCGTCAAAAAACTGACTTTATCTCTGAGATTTCACTGTTTTACAGTATACAGAACCAGATACTAAAGAAGAAGACAAGTTGGTGCTGGAAGTTAAAAACAGATACAATATCCTGCCTTAACATAAGGTAAAAAAAAATCAAGAAATTGATAGCCCTCTTAATAATAATTTTAAATCAGTTTACTTGATTATATATATATATATATTTGTGTGTGTGTGTGTGTGTAGAGAGAGCTATCAAACGGGCTGACAATCCAGGATAAAAAAATTAGCTCGTTTAATTCGTTGATCGATTTAGTCCGGTCTGTTTAACCCATTTAAATCGTGGGTCGGCTTGTTTAACCCACTTAATTAAAAAAATTTAATTTAATTTTTTAAACTTTTATGTTGGTGCAAGAATTATCCGTGGACCCTCCTTACGGTCAACGTGGAATGACCTAGTTGGTGAGGTGTGAGGGCAAGGTGACTATTTGTCGAATGACGATTTCTACACCAAAAAATGACTGCAAGCATGGCTGTTTTCGGTAAAGTTTCACCTCCTAAGCCTGCAAAGAAAATAAATACCTCAGAGTGACGTCGGGAGAGGTTCTCAATGGAGAAACTTTGATGCCTAAGTCAGGAAAAGGGTGGAGGAATAGGAATGTATTTCCGATGAAAACAACAAGAAGAACATGAAAAATGGTATGAAAAGAGAAAAAGTGTACAAAAAATACCCAACGGAGATAATGAAAGAAAATCGTTGGTAATATGACGGCCAGATATCTCTCAATTTATAAGTGTGGCTTAAGTGTTTCTTCTAAGACCCAAAGTCCAACTCATGGGTAACCAAAATTCTAACCTTCCAACTAAAAAGACCAAACAACCGCTTTTCTATTGAAGAAGTTTGGTTTATATAGTGCCCCTTCTTCGAACAGTGATGTAACTTAGCATCAAAGAATGGGAAGGATGTGATATCTGATATGGGGTAGTATGCAGTCAATTTTTTTTAATGATGCTGTCATATTTGTAGATTTTGTAAGCCCGTTACCGTCTCATCACTTGAAAATGGTCAAAGGATAGGAGGGGTGCTCTTTACGAGTCAGTTATCATCAATCATTCCTATTTTTGAGCAACAAGGGCATGTGTTCGCTGATACCCTGACCAGGGGCTTTCTGTGAACCATTTGTGGAAGGAATCCTACCTCGAGATTAGTCCCCTGAGAAGCTATCCGAATTATCAGAGCGACGATTTGTATCAACTTCAATTGTCGGATGCCTGAGGCATACTATTGCTGACTGCGAAATTTCTGGGAAGAAGCCCTTTCCCCTGGTACCTGAAACGATGATAATCTTGGGGCGTTAGTGGTTTTCCTGAGACGCAAACTACCTGGGACGAAATTTGTCCAAGATCATGGGATCCTTGAATCGGGGATATCCAGGCAAACTTTGTCTGAGACAGTGGATTCCCCGAGAAAGGGGATGCTTGGGGCGAAATATACCTGAGGCGAGAACTGTGTGGGATTATCCCTAGCCTACTGCTATGCGTTTTGTTGATGGATGTTCAATTCTTCCTTGGGATGGTGGAATCCTTGAATCGACGGATGACTGAGAAGGTGGAATCACTGAGTCAGGGTATCTGGTACGAAGTGCACCTGAGGAGATAACACCCTAGGATTACACCTGACCTCCTGTCTTGTGTCTTGTTGATTGGGTGTCCACATGTTACCTCCGTATTTTTTCTCAAATATCCAGTCCCCCATTTTTTGGTGTGAGACTCGTAGAACTCGTGCCAGAAACTCATGCCTGAGACGAATCATCCCAGGGACAAAATGGCTTCAGGGGTTTTTAATTGACTGGCAGTGTAGTCAATCACTGAGACGATTGGCGTGTTGTGGAAGCTTTCTCATCACTTCCATTTTTTCTCTTTTCTCCAATGGTTCTGCTAGCTTGATACTGAAGTGTCTTACTTGGGTATCCATTTTGTCTGTATTAATTTTCTTTATCAGAAGTCACGTCACAGTTGTCAACAACTATTGACAGCTGTCAACAACTATCAACAGCTATCTCTAAAGAGACAACTCCTTGATCCCTGGGTAGATTTTAAATGCAAGGCTGGAGACGTGCCACGTGTTGAATTACTGCTGAAAGATGTGATGATTTCTTAAACCCTGGGGAGTATTAATGGACTAGATGCGTGGCAACTCCCTAGCTATTTAGATTTACGGTGAGGATTACCTCTCATTTCCTATAAATACCCCCTTCCTTCACTTGTCA
>JAVXUL010000007.1:785882-800213 GCA_035590515.1 Trichilia minutiflora | reverse complement strand
GTATTTGACTTGTTATTTGGCTTTGAACAAAAGCTTGTATTGCTTGTTTAACCTTTGAAACTTGCTGTCTTGTAATTGGACCATTAGGCATGTGTAGCTTGTCTTGCCGTGTATTGTAGCGTTGAACCTCCTTGCCAAGACTGGTTGTATCACTCAGAGCAACCACTACATATCCCAAACATTAATGGAAAATCTCACAATATTTTGGACATTCATCTGCTCTTCTCAGTCACAGAAACGAAGTGAAAATCTAAACAAAAATTAGGAGATAAATTAATTAAGTTTATTGATGGTCAAGATTGATTGGTATAAGAAGGAGAAGAGTTTTTAAATTTTAAACTTACTTGTAGGGCTGCAAATGTAAAGCCAAGTATCCCAAGAATGCGATGTGTTTTAGGGGCGTAATGCTTGGAAGAATTTCGAAGCCATAAACCAACTTGCCATCCGATTGTACCAACAACATATCTTGGAGTTTGACAAAGGACATGAAGTTTGAACCGTTCACCATATTTCATCGGAAACTCTGAACAATCTCGCGATGGTCACTCCGATTGGCAACAGGGTTCCCCATGCTACCATGGTCAGAATCCCATGAGCCTGCCAAAAGATTTGTGTCTTTGTGTTGTTAAATTCCGAAAGAAAGAACAAGAAGTTTTAAGCAAGATGATCATAAATGTGTGCTTACATTTTTTATTTGGTGACCACTGTGGGAGAAACTTTTTCCTTTCCATGATCTAAGATTTGTTGTCACTTCATTGTTTTCTGTGTGCTGATCATGAAATGCAGCAGTAGTAGCATGTATTTGTTGCTGAAAAATTTGATCTTTTACTGCCTGGATTCGAATACAATGGAGAGGAATATAGATCAAGCTGAGGATTATAAGCGCATATGAGGTCATGTTTCATTTGTGCTTATACAACATCTATCAAATAGAATGATTTCGATGTAATCAAACATTTCCTTTTGCTTTTTCTAATCATAGAAATTTAAAATTGATGTTCAAATAACCCCCAAAACTTCCTTTTAGTACTGTTTGGGTTTTTTTCTTATTTATAAGAATTAACGAATCATTTTCTGTCTTTGCTTTAATAGCATATTAGACAATTTGTTAGATTTTATTCTGATCTCTTAATTTGTCCATGCCATTCACAGAATTTCTTTACTCGTGGAAAGTAAAACAATCGAAAGTTGATGAATTCATCCCCCGTGGGAACCAGGAAAAGTAAATAAAAATTATCAGGTGCGAACATTCACACGTTTAAAAATACGAATTTTAGACTATACACTGTTATTTAACATCAATTTCATATCAATAATTGATGTGATGATATAGCAACCAATAATTGGTGCCAAGGTCTGTTGGTATCAAAACTAAAGTTAAGAGGAACCGAAGAGTTAAAGGTTTAGAGAAATCATGGAATTCTAACTACACAGAATTATCATGTAAAACAATTAAAGATATAATTGGAAATTTGGAAGTTGTGAGCGGCATTGTAAAGCCAGAGGCCACTTCATTGGGGAAAGTGATCACGATGCAATTGGAAGGAAATTGACAATCTTTACGCCAAGCGTTGAGGTAGGCATGGTAGAGAATATTGACACTCGAAGTATAAATTTTACATCAAACGCTGAGGGGAAGTAGGTAGGGTACGTAGATATTATGGATACTTGAAGTGTAATCTCTAGACCAAACGTTGAGGTAGACCGGATAGAGACCATGGGCACTATAAGTGTCAAGAGGTCAGAGAATTTTCAGTAAGGTGTATGACAGTATTGAGGTTGCTTACGTGTCAGATATGGAGGGAGTTATCATTGAAAGCATGTACCTAGAGTGGGGTTATAAAGTTTTGGTGACAGAATAGGCTTCAAGAGGAGGCCAAAATCCAGGCAACCAATGATTGAAACGTGAGACTTGGCAATATGAGGTGATTGCCGAAAAGAGAGATATTGAGAAACATGTCGAGTGAAGACAAGCTCTTTAGTGGGATGTTGAGATTGCAGTCTTAGGCCTAGTTAGAAGTGGGAAGATAGGCATTGAAGGATCTGCCGAATGCAATAGCTACTACAACATACTTGGTTGATTAAAGGTCAATGTATTCTCTCCGACTAAACAAAATCTAAAAAAAGGCAAGAAGGCTGGATACTTTAAAAGTGATAGAAACAGGAAGTTAGAGACCAGTGCCCACCAAGTAAGATAGCCAATAGTCGACAAAAAAGTGTATACACTAGAGTGTGACTCTTCTATACAGTCAGAGTGTATAGAGTTGTGGACATAGAGGGCTATGTCTAAGTACCATAAGAGTGTAGTATGTGGGAGCAGATTAGGACCATTACTCTAATTTACTACTCAATTGAAAAAGACTCAAATGAAAAGAAAAGTTCTCATGGGCAGTATTAACGGTCAGAATCGGATTAGGTTGACAAGGTGCCTGATGAGATAAAATACAACGAGAATTTTCTCGAGCCTTACCACTAAGGATATGCAAGGGATCATATCATCGGATGAAACTTAATGTAAGACCCCTTGCGCAAGCTTCGAATTTGGGAACCAGTTAGTGTGGTATATATCTCGATAATGCTATAGTGTGTAGCAAGTGGTTAGAGGATTACTTAAGACACCTGAAGGTAGTGTTCTCATTAGTGTGTGAGCACAAAATTATTTATCAAGAAATAGTAGAAATGTGAGTTCTGTTGGGGCAGAATACAGATGGAATGACAGCCAAGTCAAGGTAGTCCTTGATAGCTTAAAAGATGAACCAGGTAGCGATTGCTCTTAGTTGCAAGAATGTTAAAGTGTATGTAGCCACTTTGACTACAATAATTTTAGACTTTGTTGACAAGTAACTCCGCAAGAAAATCAAGTAAGAGCTTGTGCATAGATATGAGTTAAAGAGGATCCAAGCTATATACAAGGTGGAAGATTGTAGGTTTCTGCAAGTGGGGACTTATAGAAGGTGGGGACCCTCAATGAACTAGATATCCAGGGGTTTGAGCAGATGATGGTACTAGAAGATAGCATAGTTATTATCCCGCAATTGAGATGACATGTTATAGTATGCCAATATTTGTTCAGTGAGCCAACTGGACAAACGTGGAGAGAAGGGAAGGTCAAAGTCTTTCCATAAGTTTAAAGTTGATTTTTGATGGTGGATCAATTTCCTGAAGTTTGTATTCATGGTAGCATCACATGCCAGTAGGAGTTATATCGTAAATATGTGATCAGAATATTAGGAGACATCATCATTGATGGTGATGTGGTATGCACGGCCAAGTTTTGGACAGTACACTTTAGTTTAAGGGCATAGTTAAAGTTTATACTGTCAATCACTATGACAAACTGAAAGGGTGATTGCATTGTCAGAGGAGGATTTATGACACCATGTGACTGCAAGTTAAAAACACTTGATGGTTCAATATAATTTTACTACATCATTCATCAGTCATTGAGGAGAAAGATAAGTGTGGTAGAGATTATCTTGGGATAACAGCCATTGACTCCAAAAAAGATGATTAAGCAGTAATTAGGTGGGATGCTCCGAGAAGACTATTGGAGTTTAAAGTGGGTAACAAAGTTGTTGAAGATAATATCATGGATTAGCTAGACAGTGCATTAGGAGATTAGTGTCAAAATATGATGATGGTGAGTTTAATCCCTATTAGAACTTTTTCAAACCTTTACCATGAAGACTTGATTGAGTTTGAGACGCCAAGAAGTCAAGTAAGCTCCATTAGGGTTTGGGACAGAGTGCGAAGAATCAGGGAATGGAGTACTTGGTTTAGTGAAAAGACAAAAATTGATCGGTGCCAACTGGGAGAAAGAAGTTACATATGGTTTTTCGAGAAGGAAGTGAAGACCTACCAAGACTCACACTCAACGAGGGCATTGGGCTAAAATGGTAGGGGTGGTTTGTCACAATGCTGAATTTGGCCATACATACTTAGACGCGGCTTAAGGCCTTGTATCGGATCTGAGCAGACATGAGCTGTATGTGGTTACACAGGGATAGAAAGTAAGGCGAGTGTTGTATGCTGCTAGGGGTATGACAACAAGGGCGCAGGCAGGTGCCAGGGCACGAGAATGTGCCATGCTTAGTGGATGCTTATTGGGGGTACATGAGATGGATTGTATATACCAAAATGCATGAGTAAGCAACTGTAACAACTGGTCCAAGTCTGTCAATAATATTGTCCACTTTAACCCAACCTTTGGGGCCTCACGATTTTGTTCTTGGAATGGGTTATCGAGGACTTCTCAAGAGGTCAATCATCTTGGTACTACTCTCGTCCAAGCATGCTTAACTGTATAGTTCTTGGAGTTAAATCACCACCCATTCCAAAAGTCCTTGTTGATAACTTGGTTTCAACTTTACATATATATCCCAGTAACTTTCTCTCCTATTTCAATGTGAGATTTGATTCATCCCTGCCATCTTAGAAGCCTATCAAAAGTTACTTTTTGGTCAGGCACCCTCGTCCTGGCGCCACTTTCAGCCTTCATCAGACCAGGATGTTACAGTAACCCACTGACATACACAGGGGTGGGTGCATAGGTGCGAGGGCATGCCACACTTGATGAGAGCATATGTGATGGATTGCATGGGCTGAGCACAAGCATAGAGGTGTAGGGGCATAGACAAGAGAGCATGCCACACTCAATGGAGGCACATGTGACGTTCTATATGCACTGAGGCGTAAGGTTGCACTACAACTTATTGGTGCACACATGAGGGATGTGCGACGTAGTTGTGCAAAGAGATGCACAAGAGCATATATAGGTGAAGACGCGCAACATAATATATAGACTTACACTTGTAAGGGCGAGCGTGTGGGCATCACTAGAGGGCGAGGCATTAAGGTTGAGAGGCACGATAACGGATGGGTATTGGCCTGCGGTGTTAGGTAATGACCCGAGTTACCTTAGGAGGCACAATACAAGGGATGGACAGAAAACTAAGATACTGTAGGCATTAGGAAGTAAAGTGTTGGGCGAGGATTGAGATCTCCGAGAGTTGGGGATCCGGTGGTGTGACGGACTATGCCACCATATTTAATTTGAGTCGAGTGTCCAAGTATGCGCTGAGCTAGCTGAGGGAGGGACTAGTGAAGTTAGGCTTCTTACTTAGGCTTTAATTATGCAGCTGAGTGCGAGTGGTAAATAAGGACTTACCTCGACGCACAAACTGGTCTAGGAATAGTTGGATGCGAGTGACACAGCAAGGAGCTTATCGTGCCATACAAACTGATCAAGGATTGGAATCGTCCTTCTGATGAGCCCCAGGCAGAGCGAAACCAGCGAAGCATACCGGGATTGGCACAAGACTTATCTTGGGTGTAGGGGTACTAAGGGGAGTCGATGGCATGATGGACTATGTCATCACATCCTAGAAGAGTGGGGGTATAATAGTTGTTCTTCGGTTGTGGCTTGGAGTTACAAACCTATATATACCAGAGATGTATACATGGTGGTGCTTGGTAACACATATCAGTCAGATCTTTCGTTAATAAGATCACTATCGGTGTGGTGATGATCCACAGGCACTACTTGTAAATGCTTTGCTATTGTGAGTAATGGAAAGTAAAGTAGTATCAAAGCCAATGGTTCGAAAGGGACACTAGTAAAGAGATATGATGGTTATTCTCACAGTTGCTACCGCCATGAATAATGATAAAAGAGCTTTAGACTCTCAAGGAATATGGCCCAAAGAGAGTGAGTTAGTCCAAGATAGAGTTATAAGACTCGGTTCTTGAAAAAAAAGAGCACGTTCGTCTCTCATGTGACTCTGAGTGGAGTATTGACAGGCGTAGACTTTGGGATAAACGGGGCCAGGCTTAGTAGGAGTATGAACTCTTGAAAATACTGTGATACTATAACAAGAAAAAGAAAGAAAGAAAGCTTTTCGTTTAAGTGGGAGTAAGTAAGGTTCAAGTCTAATGTAAAAAAAACTCATCTTTGAGGGAGAGATTATTGGAATATCAAGTATGAGTGTGTAAAGTAAAAAGTTTCATATTAAAATATTATAAAGTAAATTATTAATATAGAAGTGAAATAAATCCATAGGCTTAATGTCTTAAGATTTTGAGTTGAAAGTAATGTCAAGTATATAAATTTGTTCATTTATTTTGTTTAAATATGTTCTCTCAAAATTTGAACGGCTTCCCTGGACACAAAAAGGTCCGAAGTGAGATTCATTTTCCGGAGTAAAATATACAGAATCAATAGAAGGCAAAACTTTTCTTTATACCTAATCAAGTGATTTCTTCTTAAAAGATTTTCAGTATTTTGTAAATTGTAAGTAGTCTAATTACGACCACATATAAAAAGCATAACTTGCACATTTGTTTTCCTTTTCTCAACTCTCCCCCCCAAAAAATTCCCTATATAAAC
Organism: Trichilia minutiflora; assembly: GCA_035590515.1. Taxonomy (NCBI): domain Eukaryota; kingdom Viridiplantae; phylum Streptophyta; class Magnoliopsida; order Sapindales; family Meliaceae; genus Trichilia; species Trichilia minutiflora. Next base: position 793,828 of record JAVXUL010000007.1, on the reverse strand, counting down.
ACAAATTCTTTCAAGACATTCTCACACTCAAACTCTTCCAGCACAATGAAACTAGTAACAGTCTTCTTCGCATTCACAGTAACACTTTCCATTGTTGCAGCTACAAATGATCTAGATAATTACAATTACGAACATCCAAAAATCCGAAGTGATGATGATCAGCAAGATCTGTCATCTTCTCTGCGTGGAGAGACGTTTCCTGCTGCGGCAAAACCTGATAGCCAACATAACTTGCAATAAGTTTCCTCGGGTTTGTCGCCCAAAGAGCAGTCCGGGACAGGATTCTTGCAAGAAGAAATGTGTTAACGTGAAGACAGATCGGTTCAATTGCGGAATGCGTGGGTATAAATGCAAGTATACTGAAATTTTGCTGCAAGGGAAAATGTGTGAATTAATGCTTCCTCCGATACAAGACACTGTGGTGGGTGTAATAAGAAGTGCAAAACGGGAGAGTTGTGCGGTTATTGGATGTGCAATTATGCATGAGAAATTAAGAATTTCAATGTAAAAGTTGCAGACTAAACTGTTTCATACACAAAATCTTGCTACGAGCTCTTGCTCTAAAAAGAGGAGAACGTAAAATAGTGTTGCCTCAGTGGGAAATTTACACATTCATGAGAAATTGTTTGTAATCTTACCCAACAAGGGTTATATAAATTATATATACAAACCAATTTTATTTTTAATTGCTTACATGCATACATTAATAGTTGCAAAAATTCTTCTTTCATATTAGGTACTTTAACCGTTTGTGGTAATTGCACAATCGTTGGTGAGGAGCTCAAGTCCATCAAATTACAAGAACTATATATTTGTCAAGTTCATTAACCAAAATTACAAAAACATAATAATGCAAATATAACTTAAAAACTTATGGTTGAATTTCGATAGTATTTGTAGCAGAAAAAAAAAATTAGATGAGATTGACACATATCATACGACATTCAATGAATTTTTATCACATATATATTCATTTTAAAACTAACCAATTATAAAACTAATCTTAATAATAAAAATAAATTTTAAAACATATGTTACACTTTTATTTTATTAGGACTATTTTAGCTAAAATCTTTTTTAAAATTAATTTCATAATTTCAAGTTGTAATACATGTTGTTAAAATTGAAAATAACAAATTTAGAGCTTAGATCAAGAATTTTCTTTATCTAAGTTGTCTGTGATTGGTTGTTATAAATGCATAAAATATTAAAAATTTTTAATTATATACTCTCAATAAACACAATACCCAAAAATCTTTAAAACAGAAGTTCACATTTGAAGGGAATCATTGAATTTCTGTATGTGCCAGTAATTTTTAACTAATTTTATTCACGGGAAAGAGTATTGTTTATATAACCCAAAACTTATTCTAAAATGTGCGTTTCAATAACATAATGTGTGGATAATAAATTGATATAATTTTTAAAATTGTCTATTTTATTCCATATCTCAATTATCTAGTAAATAAATGCCTTATTTAAAATAAAAATTTTCAAAATAAGTTCCAAGATACCGAACACTACTCTCAAATATTTAAAAAGGAAAAAAGACGTCGATTGCCTTAACTCTTTTTGATCCTTGAATTAATATATAAGATAGATAGCATTACACGTTTTGCAAGTCACAGAAACTATTAATGCTGCATCGTAAGGGAGATAAAAATTCAAAATATATGTGCTTTGGGAAGCTATGAGTAAGTTGCTCCATCTAGTGAAAGTACAGCAAATTAAGCACTTAATGGAGGAAGCACTTCTACCGGAAATTACATTCAAACGCAAGTGTCTTGTAAACGTACAGGAAATTAAGCGCTTAATGCTGAAAGCACTTCTGGCTTCCCATGGTAATTAATTCAAACGTTAAGTCTTCCGAGTTTCCGTCCGAATCCAGTCATGTTGCAGGATAGCCGAACTTTAATAGAAGTCAAATTATTACAGAGACGTGAAGGCAATAACCAAAAAGCCGTTATCTCTTAACATAAAAGTGCTTCTGTAACTGATTTTCAGACCAAAATTTTAGAAAATAAACAAATGGTGTGGGAATAAAGTTGATCACGTAAACGAAAGCCTGCCATTTCCTAATTTAATGACCAATGAACACATTTGCGACCTTTGACATGGTCAGAGATAATTTTTCTTTTTTTTTCATGACTTTTATTATGAATTAATATTAGTAATAATAAATTATTAATTAATGGGAACTTTTGTTTAATGTAAGTAACTAAGTTATTCATTTGTATGATGACGATATATTGTGCTATGTAATATAGGCAAGTAGGTGAAATATGTTGAGATTGAGTTTGAGTTTGAGGTTCCTTTGACATTTTTTTATTAGCCGACTAAGAAAAGGCATAAAGATAACAGAAAAGTTGTTAATTAGGACTAATTATGAAGTAATTATAGCCATTACTTTTAAAGTTACTATGATGATTATGTTACTATTTTCTCCTGTGATTTTTTGAAAATTTAAATAAGTAATAATTAATATAATAAATTTATTTTGGAGTATCAATTTTTTAATTTCCATTTAGTGTATAGCATAGAATGGAATTAGGTTGCCTGAAAATTAACAAATATATATTTTTAATAACTTTTCATCTTTTAATAATTTTAAATTTTGATAAAATATAGGCTTTCCATGTTTGCACATAATTTTTCTTTTAATAATTTGGCATAAATATTCATGTAGAATATCGGGGTACTTTTCTTTAATTTCCTCAAATTTTCCATATTGCATATGAATCACATGCATATAATTTTAATTTTCAGCCTAACTTATTCCATTAACTTATTCATTGACAAAGATCTCAATTATGCCAAAAAGATTCTTCCTTCTTTCCCCATATGGTTTCTATAAATACCTTACCATACCTGCAAATCCTTTAGCAATTCAGCAACAAACAATTTAATTACTCACAATACAGCAGCAATGCAGTCACAAAGCCTATTTGCATTATTGGTAACGATAGTTTTCGTCATTTCTCTCCCAAACCTCCATGCAGCTACTCAAGAAAAATATTATTCCAATGCTGAGAGTGAGGAAACATCCGTTAATCTTCGAGGATTGGGTCGATTTCTAGCAGATACACCCCGAGGTACCATCACCTGTGACAAGTACCCGAGTGTCTGTCGCATCCTGGGCAGCATCGGGCCCCATTGCTGCGACAAACAATGTGTTAATCTGTCGACAGACAGACTGAACTGTGGAAAATGTGGCCGGAAATGCAAATACTCCGAGATGTGTTGCCAAGGAATTTGTGTGAACCCTTTTGTAAATGAGAAACATTGTGATCGATGCAACAATAACTGCAAGAAGGGAAATTCGTGCGTTTATGGGCTGTGTAGCTATGCAAATTAGATGATATCTTATTCGCTAGTTCTTTATTAATATTTACTTATAGAAAAATTGAATTAATATGTGTGGTTCATTGGAATGAAGGTAAGAAGAATAAATTGCAGAATTAGTATGGAATTAGCTGTATGTGTTATATACACTGAATAAGGGCAAGCCAATATATGCACTCTTTGATTGGTTTTTGCAATGTTACTAATTTTGTTTGATTGAATTTCATATATAATTCATGTTATATATTTTAAATATTCATATAAAATAGTATTTCTTAAATATTTAAACATTTAAATTTTCAAGTGATCATGTAACATCATGTTAAATACATATGAGATTTCTGATAACTATTGAAATTTACTTCAAATAATATAGGATTAAAGAGCCTGTCAGTTATGAATGATACCAATAATATATCTATTATTATTATTATTATTGAATAAATCTCAGCTAACTTAAGAAACTATATTAAATTAAAAAAATTTAAACCATTAAAGAAAGCTTTAAAGTTAATTAACACAAACCAATAAGATAATTAATTCTTTAAAAAATTTATAACTCAGAAATTCATTGCGTTCTTAGGAAAGAACTTTTGAATATTAGAAGGAGAACTATTCTACAAATAAAATCTGAATAGTGATGTGTCTAAGTTAGCTATCATGATCCATTATTTTCTTGGAAAGGGTTATGAATATATATAATATTTAAATATTAATTTTCAAAACAAGATATACATCTCAAAGTTTTTTTAAAATTAACGTTGAAATAACTCAATTCTTTTGAATTTTCATATATTAAAGATTTTATATATCTCGGAGGGTATGGTTTGGCCCAAAGAAAAGAAAGAAGGCCGTGAACGTGTATAATTTACAATTTTTGCACCCGCGCACTAGAGGCCTAGACTTGTATTTTTCCATGCTATTCAATGCTACGTAGCAATAATGAAAATTTAACGAATTCATGTTCAGAAAAGTGAGTCGTATCATCGCTGCAACGCCTACATTTGCATACTTAAATTGGATTTCTTCACCAATTTTGCCCAATTTAGATTACAATATTTTCCCAACAACCTAACTTTCGTTTACTTCAATTTTTTTCAACTCTTTGAAATGAATTATTTGACCACCCCACTAACAGTCCACACAATTTGAACTCATTCATGCAGCTAGCTTATACATTTTCGCCTATAAATACCAAAACATTAATTCTTATTTCCATCAATTAATCAATATGAATTCCATTAAGACATTCCTCGTCTTGTCCATGCTCATGGCTTTGGCCATTGCTCTTGCTGCTACACCATCACAAGAACAACCAAATAGTAATGCCGATAAAGTTTCTGATGCCGATCTTTTGGATGATCGGCGAGAATTAACAACGTCACTGAGGGGAACGAGTCGTTTTCTTGCCCAGAATTACAGGATTGTGATGACGTGCAACAAGTATCCTAGGGTTTGCCGTTCCAAGGGCAGTCCGGGACCGGATTGCTGCAAGAAGAAGTGTGTGAATGTGCTGAAGGATCGGTTGAACTGCGGCAAGTGCGGTAAGAAATGTAAGTATTCGGAGATTTGTTGCAAAGGTGAGTGTGTGAACGTAATGTTTAGCAAGAAACATTGCGGAAAGTGCAACAAGAAGTGCAAGAAAGGAAGTTCTTGTGCGTTTGGTTTGTGCAGCTACGCGTAAAAAATTGTGGCAGATTGATATATAAAATCAAGTTTAATTTATTGTATTATATATCTAGCTACCTGTGAAGTTTGTCAATTTGTCTCTTCAATAAGGCAAAACCATTCCTTTGATGGATTTTGCCAATGTTTGATTATTCTTTCAATTTATTAATTCATGTAATATTAGTTGTCGTATGCCTGCATACATATTGTTATATCTTGCTTTCCATTAGTTTAAATAAAAAATATATATTTTTTAAATTTTATGTCGTCTATTTGGAATTTTTCTTAGTTTAATAGTAAAATACGTTATTAATTTTGCGGCAAAAACACTAGTAGAGACATGTAATTTTCGTCAACAATGAGAAGATTAAACACACAGCAACTTTAAGTCTAAGCAATTTATAAATGTAAGTTCATAGCTTTAGTTTGTTCTCACCTTCGTCGTAACATCTCAGAAAAAAAAACACCCTGAATAACAAATCGAATTCCAAATATTCCATCTGATCTCCTCCATTTTTAAACGGTAAACCAACAACTAGGTATCTCTTAAATATGTATGAATTTTAGTTGAACTTACTTTAATTCACGACAATAAAATTTGACAAAAGAAAAGGAAAGAAACTCAGAGGTAATACAATCAATAAAACAATCACATCATATTGCATTGTGATTCAAGAGTCTTAAATTATTATCGCTAATTGTAATTGATCAATTGCTTTTTCTTCAAAACCATTAATATAGAAAATACTTTCCATGTAATAACGTAACAATTCCCTAAATTTTCTTCATTCTTCATTCTTTTTTCTTCCTCCCATGTCCGGAAAATGTATAGAAATTTTCCTTTTGGGTTGGCTTGTAAAACTTAATATAATTAGATTAAACTTATTTTTGAATCTGGGGCCGGCGGATGGAAAGAGAATATAATTATTAAAAAAAGAAATTGAACTTACTCCTGATGCTTGTAATTAATTAATCAATTGGTTTGTTGGAATAGGTGATTTGCATTTGTTTCACATGTATTGATTAAATGTTGGATCGATTAAATGTATTGGTTATTTAATTTTTATTATAAATAAAAGGGGTATTTGAAAGTTTTGGGTATGAGAAAAGTTAAGAGATTTGTGAGAGTATTTTGAGCTTGAATTTTTATTAAATTAAGTTTATAAATTATTTAGGTCTTTGAAATTAATTTGGACCTTTAGTTATAATTTGTGCTCTCTTTTATTTGTGAATTTAGGAGCATTCTAAAATTATTTTATTCGTCTTTTTTCGTAAACCTAAGTCACATTGATAGAATCATATAAATATTAGTGTCTTATTATTTAATTACTTAAAGTTTTTTTTGCTAATATCTGAGAATATTTTTTCAACAATTTGGTATCAGAGTCTCTTTTGAGATTTTGTGACAATGATGATAATAACAAAGATCCATATTGAAAAGTTATATGAGAGTATCAACTTCAGAATGTAATAGCTTAAGATCAGGGTCATCTTAATCTAGAATGGAGTTGAGTTAGCTTATAAGGATTGGAGAAAAAGCCTAAGAAATTCGAATGATGAAGATTTTACTGCTATGGTGAAAAAGACGAGATTTTGTATTATTATAAATCCTTTTGATAAAGTTTTGTAAAAAGTTGTCACTAAAACAATTAAGAGAGGTATGTAAGAAAGTTGAAAGCTTTTAGATGAAGAAGACAGTGGAAAATCGATTTTATTTGAAGTAATCCTTGTCTATGCTTCGTATGATAAAAAGTACGTTAATACTCTTATATTTTGATAAATTTGATGATATTATTCTGAATCTGATGAATATAAATGTTAAAATAGATGATGACAATTAGGTCCTATTGCTATTATGTTCTCTTTATCAATCTTTTAAGTATTATCAGGATACTATAATTTATAAAAAAGATATAATTTTGTATCATAAAATTAAATATACTTCGAAATCTAAAGAATAGATTAATTAAAAGAGAAAGACTCTGAAAATAGAAAATTCAAAATTAGATCTAAATTCAGACATAAGAATTTAAAGTGTAATTACTATCATAAAAAATGACATATTATGGTTTTGATCAGTTAGACTACAAATTGTATAATCCGATTGAAGAAGATTCTGAGAAGCCCAGATGTTGTTTTCATGGAAGGTCAGACCATTGAAGATATTGAAAAGATAGAGAATATAATTTTTCAAAGTTCACATTCGTATGTGGATATTGATCCAACTCCTTCTGTAGTAGTATATGGTCAGATTAAAAATCATATGGAGATTCAGAATAAACAACAGAGTATAGATGACACAGATGATCATATAGATGATAGTATTTTGTTACCAACTACTACTTTGAAGAGGTCTACCAGAGATCGTCATCTTTCTTTTAGGTATTCTGTTGATCAGTATGTGCTTTTAACAAATAGTGATAAGCCTAAGTGCTTTGAAGAAACAATGAAGGATGAAAATAAAAATGAGTGGGTTGATACGATGAATGATGAGATGAAATCCTTAAATGACAACCGCACATTTGAGTTGGTGAAATTACCTAAAGGTAAGAAAGTTTTGAAAAATCATTAGATTTATATATTGAAGTAAGGAGAGAATTCTTTACATCTATGATATAAAGCTAGACTAGTCGTCAAGGGATTTAGTCAGAAAAAAAGGATTGATTTTGATGAAATCTTCTCACAGTTGTCAAGATGTCTTTTATCAGAGTTGTTATGGGTTTAGTAGTTATACTTGATCTTGACATTGAGCAGATGGATGTAAAAATCCCTTTCCTTCATGGTGAGTTGGAGGAAGAAATTTATATGGAGTAGCCAAAAGGATATAAAGTAAAAGATAAAGAAGATTTTGTTTGTAAGTTAAATAAGAGCTTGTATGGATTAAAGTAAGCACCACAAAAATGGTATAGAAAATTTGAATCTTTTATAGGAGAGCA
>JAVXUL010000007.1:774603-785782 GCA_035590515.1 Trichilia minutiflora | reverse complement strand
ATTTGTTTATGATTTCAGCCTTACAGGTTCTTAGTAAGCGTTCTGGACCTAAGAAATGCTTATTAGAAATCTGTGACGGCTGTCATAGGTGGGACTCCCGGGTCAGGATGTGACAAGTGCTAAATTCACCGATCAAGAGTTTCATTCATGGAATTCTGCTAAAGTAAATAAATAATAACTACATCACCCATCAAAGCAATAATCAATTTTTAAACTTCCGTGATGGAGAGAATCCTTCTAGATAGAAACTGCCACTATTAGCAGAATTCCACTATAATGTTCCTCACCCACTATAGTTTTCTTAAATGAGATGCACAATTGACTATATAAGAGCATTTACATTTTCATTGATTGCGGACCTACGTATATGTTGGGCATTGAACAATGTCCAGCCCAAACCAAAAAACCATGAACTATAATCCTAATCAATCTCTCAGTCAATTGCAATTGAAGTCAATCACTATATATCTATATATAAGCAAAGAGAGACGGTGAAAAGGCAAAAAATCGGATTATGAAGGCAAAAATTGAAAAGAGAAGGACACAAAACCCGAAAACATAGAATATGCAGACGAAAAGAGCGGAAGACGGTAGCAATAAGAGCATATTTTTCTGTAGAATTTTTCAGCATGCAAGTTTTGTTTTTCTGAGTATCAAAGGATGATCCATTGTTCGATCAAGCTAAAATTTTAGAGTTACGTTGAAGACATCTTATTCTTCAATCTGAATGGTTGGATTGTCATTTGGATAATTATAACTCAGATCTGGAAGTTAATTTCAAATGTGTTTATTTTTTAGTGAGAAAGATTTGTTTTTGGATTGATCTTCACTTGTTATTGTTGGGAGTGTTTACACTATTATTATTAGTGATTGTAGGATAGATTTTGTACCCATTGGATTTCGGTTGTACCTAAAGTTTTATAGTGAAGATTTGGGTGGACTCCGAGAATGGTCCCGTGATTTTTATCCTTCACATTAGAGGAGTTTTCCATATTAAAAATTGGATTGTATTGATTATTATTTTGCTATCCATATTTGCATTTGGTGTGTTTGTTTGGTTCTTCACAGGTTCAATCAAAGAGAAAATTCCGTAATTTTTTTCTAACAGAGTGATATCAAAGCATGGTTGATATTATGTTTGACTAAATGAATGAATCAAGTACAAACAAAATGGTTAGTTTGAATTGAACTAATTATCATGTTTGGAAGGGTAAGATGGAAGATCTGTTATATGTGAAGCATTGGTATTTATCAATATTTGATAAATCAAGCCCGAGAATATGAGTGACTCTAATTTAACTCTTGAACATAAAATTCTGTGTGAGTTCATCCGACAGTTTATATATGATAATATTTTGAGTCATATTGGAACAAACTTGAGTCCCTATATATGATTAAAACCTATAACAACAAAATGTTTTTAATTAAACAACTTATGAGTTTAAAATATAAAGATGGCCAATCGATTTCATACCATTTAAATGAGTTTTAAAGATTATTGGATTAACTTTTGGTGATGAGCATTAAATTTGAAGATGAAGTACATGACTTATGGTTGCTTGGTATATTGCCTAACACTTGGGAGACTTTCTGTATGTCGCTCTGTAATTTAGGTCCTGATGATACAGTTACTATAGATTTTGTTAATAATGAAATCTTGAATGAGAAAATGAGAAGAAAGGCTCAGGGTTCTTCATCAAATTCAGAAGTTTTCGTTACAGAGAAAAGGGGAAGAAGTCAGAGTAGAGGCCTGGGAGATAAAGACAAGAACAGAATCAAATCAAGATCATGACAAAAGAATGTTGAATGTCATCATTGTGGTAAGATAAGTCATATTAAGAAAATTTATTTTCAGCTAAAACGAGAAAAGAAGATTGGCAATGGTGAAAAGGAAAAGAATGATCATAATAAAGATGATCGAGTTGCTACTGCGTCAAATGAGCTTATTATTATGTGTTATGATAATAATATGAATGTTTTATGTAGTGAGTTCAGTTGGATTATCGATAGTGAAGCATCTTACATGTCACTTCTAGAAGAGAAATTTTCACTTCTTATACAGCTGGTGACATTTTACATTGAAGATAGGTAATGATGACTTGATCAAAGTAATAGATGTAGGAGAAGTTGGTTTGGAAATTGAAAGTGGAGCGCCACTACTTCTCAAAGACGTAAAGCATACTCCTGATATTCAACTTAATTTGATCTTTACTGGAAAGCTTCATAATGATGGATATCACAGTCATGAAGGTGATGGAAAATGAAAATTGACCAAAGGATCACTAGTGGTAGCCAAAGGTATGAAGCATTCTTCTAGATATATTTTGCAAGCTAAGATTGCAAAAGGCATGTGCAATGTCGCAAAGGATGTTACAGCATTATGGCATAAAAGACGTTATCACATGAGTGAGAAGGAAATAAGTATATTAGTCAAGAAAAATGTACTCTTTGGAGTAAAGAGTGCGAAGCTTGAAAAATGTGCACATTATTTGGCGAAAAAATAGAAGAGAGTTTCTTTCAAAAATCATTCGCCTTTAAGGAAATCTTAATTGCTAGAATTGGTACATTCAGATGTTTATGGTCTAATGCCTATGAAAATCGTTAATGGTGCAGCTTATTTTGTGACTTTTATTAATGATTGTTCAAGGAAGGTTTAGGTTTACTTCTTGAAGATAAAGGATCAGATATTTGATGCATTCAAGCAATTTTAGGTTTCGGTTGAGAGACAAATAGAAAAAAAGTTAAAGTATATTCGATCAGATAATGGTGGCAAGTACATTGACCCTTTTGATGAGTACTACAGATAGCAAGGTATTAGGCATTAGAAAACACCACCCAAGACACCTCAATTAAATGCTATAGTAGAACAAATGAATCGAACACTTGTAGAGAGAGTTAAATGTTTGATTTCGGATGCGAAATTGCCCAAATCTTTTTGGGATAAAGTATTGAATACAACTGTACACGTGATTAATCTATCTTAATCTATCTCTTACAGTTTCTCTAGATGATGATGTACCAAAGAGAGTTTGGCTTGGAAGGGATGTTTCCTAAGATCATTTAAGTGTTTGGTTGTAAAGCCTTTGTTCATGTTCCGAAAAATGAAAGGTCTAAGCTAGATGTTAAGACACAAGAATGCATTTTTCTTGGTTATGATTCTGTTGAGCTTGGCTATAGATTGTATAATCCGATTGACAAGAAGATTCTGAGAAGCCAAGATGTTGTTTTCATAAAAGGTTAGACCATTAAAGATATTGAAAAGACTAAGAAGATAGTTCCCCAAAGTTCACATTCTTATGTGGATATTGATCCAATTCCTTCTACAATAGTACATGATCAAATTAGGAATCATATAGAGATTCAGGATGAACATTAAAGTTTAGATAACAAGGAATATCATGTAGATGATAATGCTTTGTCATCTACTACTACTTTGAGGAGGTCTACCAGAGATTGTCATCCTTCTTTCAAGTATTTTGTTGATTAGTATATGCTTTAACTGACAATGGTGAGTCTGAGTGCTTTGAAGAAGTAATGGAGGATGAAAATGAAAATGAATAGGTTGATGCAATGAATGATAAGATGAAAATCTTGAATGAAAACCATACATTTGAGTTGGTAAAATTGCCTAAGTTTAAGAAAGTTTTGAAAAATCATTGGATTTACATATTGAAGCAAGATGAGAATTCTTCACTTCCATGATATAAGGCTAGACTAGTCATCAAGAGATTTAGTTAGAAAAAGGGGATTGATTTTGATGAGATCTACTCTCCAGTTGTCAAGATGTCTTCTATCAGAGTTGTTATGGGTTTAGTAGCTACACTTGAGATTGAGATTGAGTAGATGGATGTGAAAATCGCTTTTCTTCATGGCGAGTTGGAGGAAGAAATTTACATGGAGCAGCCAGAGAGATATAAGGTAAAAGGCAAAGAGGATTTTGTTTGCAAGTTGAATAAGAGCCTGTATGGATTAAAGCAGGCCCCACGACAATGGTATAGAAAATTTGAGTCTTTTATAGGGGAGCAAGCCTATAAGAAGACTACTTCTAATCATTGTGTATTTGTGAAAAATTTCTCTGATAGTGACTTTATCATCTTGTTGCTCTATGTTGATGATATGCTTATAGTTGGTCAGGATGTTTCTAAGATTAAAAATTTGAAGAGTGATTTGAGCAAGACATTTGCAATGAAAGATTTAAAATCAGCTAAGCAAATCCTTGGAATAAGGATCAGTCGTGATAGAAAAGCTAGAATGATCTAGTTATCACAAGAAAAGAACATTGAGAAAGTACATCAGTGGTTTAACATGGATAAAGTTAAAGTGGTGAGCACCCCTCTTACTACACACTTTAAGCTTAATAAGAAATAATGTTCATCTAGTAAGGAAGAAGTGAAAAAAATGAAAAGTGTTCCTTATACATTTGTAGTTGGTAGTTTGATATATATACAATGGTTTGCAACAGACCAGATTTAGCTCATACTGTGGGAATGGTCAGTCATTTTCTTTCAAATCCAGGAAGGGAATATTGGAATGCAGTGAAGTGGATTTTGAGATATCTTCGAGACATTTTCAGGTTGAAATTTTCATTTGAGAGTGAAAAGGTTGTAATCACTGGATTCACCGATTCAAACATGATGGAAGATGTTGATACTAGAAGATCTATTTTGGGTTATTTGATGAAATTTTTAGGGGAGCAGTGTCTTGGTAATCTAGATTACAGAAATGTGTTACTTTATCTACCATAGAAATAGAATTCATTGCAATTACAGAAGCAGGTAAAAAGTTATTGTGGTTGAAATAGTTTACGCGGGAGCTTGGTTTGAATTAAGATAGTTTTGTGCTGCTATGTGATAATCAAAGTGCCATACATCTTTTGAAGAACTCTACTTTCTATTCAAAATCTAAGCATATTGATGTTAGATATCATTGGATTCGAGATACTTTGGAGTCTAAAGAGATAGAACTCAAAAAAGTACATACCGGTGATAATGGTGCTGATATGATGACCAAAACACTTTCGATAGAGAAATTTGAATTTTGTTGATATAAGGCCAGCATGATTTCTACATGATGTTCTGGAGTTATGATCTCTCCTTAGTTAGGCTGGAGAGGGAGATTTGTTGGGCTTTACCCAATATCCAGCCTAACTCATTAAATCCTAATATATAGATAAGTCAATTGCAATTGAGAGACAGGGTGAGAACTCAGAACCAAAATTAGAGTGACGGCAATAGAAAATAAAAGAAGGCAGACACAGACATAAACAGTGACACAAGCGGAAGAAAAAACATCGGCGGCATAATTTTTTGCAAAATTTTTTCAGTTTATAGTTTCCATTTTCTAACAATCGGAGGATGATCCATTGTTCGATTGAGCTGAAATTTTATAGGTACATTCAGGACATCTTGTTCTTCAATCTGAACGGTTGAATTGTAGTTTGGATAATTATGACTCAGACCTGGAAGCTAATTTTGAGAGTGCTTATTTTTAGATGAGAAAGATTTGTTTTCTACTAATTTCTGAATTGTTTTTGGTTTGATCTTCACTTGTAATTGTTGAAAGTATTTACTTTATTGTTATTGGTGATTGTAGGATATGTTTTATATCATTGGATTTAGGTTTGTACCTAAAGTTTTATAGTAAAGATTTAGATAAATTTCGAGAACGGTCCCGTAATTTTTATCTTTTCTATTAAAGAAGCTTTCCACGTTAAAAATTAGATTGTATTAATCATTATTTTATTATTCATATTTACGTTTGACGTGTTTATTTGATTCCTCGTAAATTCAATCAAAGAAAAAATTTTAAAATTTTTCCTCTTATAAGCCTCTTATATCAAGAACTATAATCGGTCATATCCATATCCACTATATCTAAGCTAACATTCCTTTCGAACATTCCTTCACCGGCCATATCCATATCCACTGAATACTTTAAAAACCAATTGGATTCTCTGAGTTGCGAAATAGTTTACCATTTCTTTCTATATCTACACTATACACACTACTTAGAAATTTACAAGTCAACGAGCCAAAAGAAAGCTCGTGCTATCACGTTTGGTCTATCACTAAAATCTAACGAACAATAAACAAATCTTCCCCTAAATCATGTACACCACCTTCTTATTTCCCACATAAATTTATTTCATTCTCTATTTTCCCTCCATTCCGGCCCAAAATCCATGGCTTCTTTCCACATTTTCCTCTTGCTTTTATGTCTTTTGGCCAGTTTATTCCTTACGACCATTTTTGCATATTCCCTAGACAACTACTTGCCGAAACCTGTCAGCAATCTGGAAGCCCTGAACGTAATAGATTCTTGCTGGTGTGCAAGGTCCAACTGGGCAACTAATCGAAAAGTTTTAGCTGATTGCGTGGTGGGATTCGGAAAAGATGCCATTGGTGGGCAATATGGTGCAATTTATGTAGTAACTGACCCTTCTGATGACCCCGTAAACCCTAAACCGGGAACTCTAAGGTACGGTGTTGTCCAATCCAAGCCGCTCTGGATTATTTTCTCTAGAGACATGGTAATTACGCTTAAAAATGAGCTTATGGTGAATAGTTTTAAGACTATAGATGGAAGAGGAGCGAAAGTTGAAATTGCACACGGGCCAGGGATAACAATACAATATGTTAGCCATGTAATTATACATGGGATTAGCATTCATGATTTAAAACCAGGGAAAAGTGGCCTTGTTCGGAGCAGTCCTACACATGTGGGTGGTCGCAATGGCTGCGACGGAGATGCCATTGTTATCTTTGGATCTTCGCATATTTGGGTTGATCATTGCTACTTTGCTCGAGGTCCTGATGGCTTAATCGATATCATTCATGCTTCAAATGCAGTTACCATTTCTAACAACTACTTCGAACAACATGATAAGGTGCACAGAATTACCTATTATACATTCTGAGTTTTTACCTATGTAAATATACTTTTAGTGAATTACGATCATGTGCTGATTGGTAGTCAATAAATCAGTTTACATTATATATATATATATATATATATAATAAATCAGTTTACATTATATATATATATATATATATATATATATACACACACACAAAAATATAATTTTTAGATATGAATGTCCGCATTTTATCATATATAATTAAGTGTAAATTCGTGCTGATTGACGTAAATCAGCATTGTTTTGCACCAAATCAGCTTTGGTTTGGGTTAAACGCTGCGATTGATTTATACCAAATTATCATTTTAAAAAATTCAAACGTCCGCGAGAGAGAATAATTGTATTATAGAGGTCTAACCAAGTTGAATTTACAGGTGATGCTGCTTGGACACAACGATCAGTTCACTGCTGATAAAATTATGAAAGTTACAATCGCATTCAACCGTTTTGGCCAAGGACTCATAGAGAGAATGCCAAGGTAATCAATGTTAAATTTTCTGAAAATTAAAGGAATAAAGAAAAGAAATCTTATATGCGTAGAGCACAATCCTTGCAGGGTCCGGATAGGCTATGCTCATGTTGCCAACAACAGGTACGACGAGTGGAGGATGTATGCAATTGGTGGCAGCTCTGATCCAACCATTTTCAGTGAAGGAAATTACTTCGTAGCTTCAGAAAATTCAGTTTCCAAACAGGTGAAAATAGAATCACTTCACTGATTTGTACTAAATTTGTATTTTGAAAATGTTGGACGTGAACAAGACCGAAGAATTGTACCCTGAAGATTTTAATTTTTTTCTTTGTGCAACAGGTTACAAAGAGAGAGTCTTACGCTGGCTGGAAAAATTGGAAATGGAGAAGTTCTAAGGACGTATTTTTGAATGGTGCTTATTTTGTTCCGTCTGGATATGGAAGTTGTGCACCAAATTACTCACGAATTCAGTCATTTGTTGTTGCACCAGGAGCAATGGTTCCTGCTTTAACAGCAAATGCAGGTCCTCTGCGTTGTGTTGTTGGGAAAGCATGTTGATACGATAACACCTTTCGATTTCCATGACTTCTTTTACTCTTAATTTCTTGTGATTCTCTCCTTTTGTTCTCTCCTTTTTTGTTTGATCCGGAACAGTGCTAAATTTGCAGCTTATATTTGTACGTCGAATAGCACTCGAGACTTATTATATGGGAGATCGTATGGTTTATATACTTAGATTCAATTTTGAGAAAAATCTTGTATGTAAACAGATGGATAATCGCAAAAGCAATGATTTTGTGAATGCATAATTACTTATCCTAACTTTTTCATCATTTTCTAAAATATTTTCAGTTTGTCCCATTATTCTTTTCAGATAAATATTTACCCTTCTGATACAGTAGAAGATGAAGCAATTACAATTCCGCTCACACGCAAATTAATTAAGGAAATCTTTGATTTCTTAGGTATATATATATATATATATATATGTATATATATACATATATATATATATATATGTATGTATGTATGAAAAGAGGTGATTGATAATCACAAAGGAACAAGGGCAGAGTTGAACAAAATTAAGAGAGCATATGATGTTATCTCAGCATTGTGTATAAACTATGAACAAAGAATTATATATCAAGGAGGAATATTGCTAAAGTGAGAAAAGCAATTTCAATAAACCAAATCAAAAAGAGAAAAGAAAAGAAGAATGATGAAGAAATATTAAAGAAGGTGTTTTTGGTTCCCTTTAATTTGTTGATTTTTTTTTTTCAGAAAAGCCTCTTCTCATTGCATTGAACCCCACATGCTACTGGCGTTGTAGCTCTCACTTTTCTCGGGTACCAAACAGCAGCTCCAATTCCTATGGGTTCAGCTGCTGAAATTGCGGTCACTCTCCCTGAAAACAAATAGATAATAAAAGAAAATCAAAAACTTAATATTTCAATTCATTAATACTGAAACTTCACCAAAATAAAAATATAATTTTACTTCCCCTGCAATCACCCCAGCCATGCTATGCCCGGAAATTTCATGATCTGCAAAATCAAAGTGTTAATTAAACCACAAAATTCAAAAGTTTAAGCTTTAGATAAGAACGACTTCAATATTAAAGTATTTAATGATAGGGTTTAATCGATCTCTCCTGTGCAATGTAATGAATTAAAAAAAATTACCTAAAATTTAAAATTATCATATACTGAAATTTGAATATAATACTATATTAATTAAATTGTTAAATTCAAAAATTTAAGCTATTTGATAATGATCTAGAGCTATTCAAGTATAAATCTTAACACTAGGTAAATTATTAGTCAGATTCTTACATGATCTCCAAACATTCTGAAACTGTTGAAATTCATGGAATCAGTTAACTAAAACAAACCTCTGCAATAAGTCGTGGAATTTTCCTTCGGACATAAACACAAGGGAACTCCTGTGTTTCAGTATTAAATCCGCAAGTTCCGCCACCTTTTGTCATATCCTGACACTGAAGACAATGTCTAGTCACCGGACTGTCAAAATCAACCCTGATTCCATATTCCGCAACCTGATCATACGGCGGAACTGTTTCGACACTTCTCCAGTAAATGCTAGTATAAGAAGAGCAATATTTCAGCATTAACCTCAGAGATTCAGTAGCTTTGGGGTAGTAACCGCAGCCAGAACTTGAATGGAACGTGTAAGAACATTCCGGTAAGTGTCTACAGAGATAGCTAGAACTATCACACGACGAATCACAACGTTCAGGAAACCGCTCACAGAAGATGGGTTTTGGTTCGATGATTACATTTTCTTCGCTGCAGTTGAAGAAGAGATAATCGTTTTGAGAAGAGAGCGAGAAATGAGTGCTAGTGTCAAGGCTAAAAGGCCTGGTTGGACGGAAATTTTATCCATCTTGGCAATTCCACATGAATCGATCCATGAGGAGAATGTGAGGATCTGAGTAACTAATGCTTCGGACGCGACACCGACCATAAGGTGTCCGAAACTCGAGCTTTCCGTAATGGGCCAAATTAGTGTGATTTTGTATAGGCCCATTTATTTGTTATCAGCCCTCTTGAGACTTGGACTTAAAAAATAAAAATAAGAACAAGCTTCGTATAGAAAGAACTACCCTTACGGCTATGACTATTAAAAATATTAGTAAGCAAATGAATTGATAATGATAAACATTAACGGTCAAATAAAAATAAGCGTTCAACGTATTTATTAGTTATATATATTTTTAAATTAAATAAAATATAGAAAACATAAATAATATATAAACTCATTTATATAAAGTAATTTACTAAATATTTGAATTCCATAAATTATAATTTTTATTAAAAATAAAAATAATTAAATCAGAGTCAAGAGTTTGGGAAAGAAAATTCTCCGAAATTTGTTTGAGCCAGTTGTAAATGTTGGATTGGTATGAAATGGACGTCTCTCTTAAATCTTAATATTCCATGGGAAACAAGTATGCATTTTGTCAATTGGAAAGGTTGAAATTCTTTGCATTGCGGAAAATACCATTTTAAATTTTCAACCAATCACAGTCGGACTTTTGTACGTTATTATTTTCGGTCTCTCTCGTTGAATCAACCTATAAAATAAGAAAATTAAAATTAAAATATTATAATGATGTAATGAATTTCTATCGTCAAGCTGTGCCGACAATGCCACCCCTTCAAAATTTGAAAAATAAAATATAAATCCCACGTTATTTTATAATAAATAAATAATTATTTTACTCTATAATTATCCAAATAGATTTTATTTGAATAAAATACAAAGATAACATCTGGACATCTAACTAACAAGATATGTGGTAAGATATCAGGTATAATCTCATAGTATTCTTTTCTTAGGTGTACTATATCCTAGGCACCCCGGTCCAGTGATACCATCGCCCCAGGTATCCTCGATTCAGGGATCCTATGATCTTAGGAAAACGTTGCCCCAGGATCCCTGGTTCAGGGATTCTGCGATCTTAGGCTAATTTCGCTCCAGGTAACCTGTTTCCCAAGAAAATTGCCTCACGCCAGAAGTTCTCTGACTGCTGACTCTCCGGCAATCCCTGACCAGAGTATCAATGGACATATATGTTGAAAACATGTGATCAAAGTGAATGGTCACATGTGGGGGACATGGCTAATGGTGAAAGAACACATCTAATAGTGATAAGTCACCGTTAGTGAAAGGTTGCAATTGTTCATTTGATTTCGTCCATTGAGTTGTCTATAAATAAATAAGTAAAGGCAGGAAATGGATATCAAAAAAGGATCGAAAGAATGCTAGTG
>JAVXUL010000007.1:744344-754533 GCA_035590515.1 Trichilia minutiflora | reverse complement strand
TATGCTCCAATTTTCCTTCATTCATATGCATATATGTTGGACACTCAAAAATTTTTAAATCAGAATAACTGGTAAGAGTACTTGACCAAACTTCCTTAAGAGTTTTAAAATTAATAGCTATAAAAGGAGCATGGTTAATAATATAGCAAACTGTGAAGATTATCTATGCCAAAATTTTTTTGTCAAACATGTATTAGAGATCATACAACAAGCTCTTTCTAAAATAGTTGTATTCATCTATTTTCTCACACCATTCTGTTGAGGTGTTATCTTAACTATATGGTATCGAATAATTTCTTTATTTTTATAAAATTCATTGAATTTACTTTCACAAAATTCTAAGTCATTATCTATTCTAAGTCATTTGATCTGTCTTCCTATTTGTTTCTCAATCATAACTTTTCATTGCTTGAAGGTCAAGAAAACATTATTTTTCTGTTTTAAAAATAAACCCAAACTTTTTTTAAATAATAATCAATAAAAGTCAACATATATTTAGCACTACCTTTAGACAGAATACATGAAGGTCCCAAAGATCTGAATGAATATAATATAAAATACCTTTTATCTGGTAAACTATTAATGAACTGAAGCTAACTCTTTTCTACTTGTTGAAAATATAATGCTAACAAAAATCCATTAATCCAGTACTTTGTCTACAAAGAAGACCTCTTTTTATTTAATATAGTTAAACATTTCTCATTTATCTGACCTAATCGCATATACCATAATTTGGTGGTGTTAAAACCAAACAAAGATAATATAGAGATTGCAATAGAATCTGTAACTAAAGGTCCCTATAAGATATACAAACTAACAGACCTATAAACTTTCATAATTATAAAAACATCTTTATTAACTTTCAAAACTCCACCTTCAACCGAATACTTGTACCCAAATGCCTCTAGGGTACTAAAAGAGATAAAATTATTTTTCAAATCAAGAACATGTCTAATATCAATGAGTGTTCTTACAATACCATTATGTATTTTAATTCAGATTGTACCGTTACCTGTAATATTACAAACAACATTATTATCCATCAAAACATTCCATTATCTTAAGGTTCATAAGTGGAGAGCAAATCCCTATCGGAATATATGTGATAAGAATAATCTGAATCTAAAATTCATCAGTCACAAAGAAAATATTTTTACCACTCTCATATACTAGAACATTAGCTTCAACTATGTCATTATTTTTTAAACAGTTTTCTTCTTATTCTTTTCTTTATTCTTTAACTTGAAATATTCAAACTTAATATACCCTTTTTATGATAGTAATTACACTTTAAATTTTTATGTCTGGATTTAAATCTATTTTGAGATTTTCTATTTTTGAAGTCTTTCTTTTTTGAACTGTTTCTAGTAATTGAGTCTTCTGATTGACTTTCATTACCTTTTTAAGTTATACTCCTATCAATCTATTTCTTATAATTTTATAGCATATTTAATTTTTGATACGAAATTGTCTCTTTTTCATAAATTATAATATCCGAAAAATACTTAAAGGATTGAGGAAGAGAACATAATAGCAATAGGGTCTGATCTTCATCATCTATTTTAACAAATATATTTATCAAATCCATAACAATAAAATCAAATTTATCAAGATATAAGAGTATTAATGTACCTTCTGTCATACAAAGTATATATAAGGACTGCTTCAAATAAAGTTAATTTTTTATTGTTTGCTTCATATACAAAGCTTTCAATTTCTCCCACGTACTTTTTGCAATTATTTCAATGATAACTTCTCGCAAAAATTTATTTGAGAGATTTAAAATAATACACGATCTCGTCTTTTTAGCTATACTAATAAAATCTTTATCATCCAATTTCTTAAGTTTTTTTTTACGCTTTGAAGAGCTACCTCAATTCTATCCTAGATTAGGATAGCCTCTATCTTGAGCTATCGTATTTTAAAGTTGATATTTTGATCAAACTTCTCAATATAGGTCTTTGTTATTGTTATCGTTACTATAAAATCTCGAAAGAAGTTCTGATACTAATTTGTTGGGAAAATATTCTCAAGAATTAATAAAAAAGATTTTGAGCAACTAAATAATAAGATAAAAATAAAATATTAGTACTTATGTGGCTCGATCAATGTGACCTACGTATACGGACGAAAGCGAAAAAAATATTTTTACTATTTTTAAAATGAAAGAATATAAAATTTAGAAAAGAGTGTTTCTAAATTTAAAAATAAAAGAGAGTACAAACTTTAAAATAAAAAGGGTTAAATAACCTCAAGAACCCAAATAACTTATAAGCCTAATTTTATAAAGATCTAAAACCCCAAATACTCTTAATTTTTCACACACTTTAAAACTTATCATACCCCTCCTATTTATAATATAAAGGAGATGGAGACAATATATATAACTAATGGATGTGAAACGGATGCAAGTCACTCATCTCAACATGTTTTTTGACCAATAAGATTAGAAGAGATTCTAAAGAAATGTTATTATCAGATTCACAGCATAAGCTTCAAGACTTCTTTAACCGATAGTTGAAGCATGAAGAAAGAAATACAGATTGATTCAAGAAACTGAAAAGGTGTTGGTTGGGACATGAAGAAAGCTAAGCTAACTTAGGATTGGGCTGGCACTTGGCAAGCAAAGTATTGAAACTAAAGTACTAGTACTATGGAGTATTGTAAAGGAGGTGGTTGTGAGAACGTGTGTTGGGACTTGGGAATCAAGCAGATGGATAACTTCGGTGCGAACTAAACCCGCTGGGAACTATATTCCAAATGTTTGGTTGTAAGAAATGCTTTGCTTCTAGGTAGTTTTGTCTTCTTTTCTCAATCTTTGGCTTTGGCTTTGGCTTTGATGTTTTTGTTTGATTCTCCCTCGTTAGCATCACCCACATTCAAGGAAAAGGAACGACTTTGCTCTAGAAATTGGGTTCCAATTCACAAGAATCACAACCATCAAAAGAACCGTATCGTATAAGTTACGTATACACATATAAATTGTATTACAATTATTACTATTCTCATTGGATTTAGCGGGTAATTGGTCAACTTAATTGGCTTTAAATTCAAATGAATTGATCAAATTTAATATGCAACTTGTTATAAGTTCAAGGTATCACTAAAACTAAGGAGTTTACTTCTAAATCATATTTATAAGAAAATTTAATTTAACAAAGTCAAGCACTCCAGGCTAAGCATATATTTTTTTAAGCTTAAGGAGTCTAAGAACACTTAAATTAGAAACGAAATAGATAGAATATCCGATCCAATGATGCCAATCCAATGTATTCTCTTAACCAATGAACGAGATGTGCTTAATAAGCACGTGCCACCACATGGACTATAATTCATCCCTAAGCTAAGTAACCCCGCCGCCCAAATCGGCCGAAGTGTTCCGATCTCCCTCCTTTCGCCACGTGGAAGCCTTACCTTTAGAGAGAAACAGCGGCCGCCCATTGGCCACAAAGAAAGAACTAAAGTAAAATTTTATTAAAAAATGGAAAAGGCATGCCTTCTTTCATTAAAGCCAACCATACAAAACAAATTACACAACCCACAAAGTTTATTCATATATAAATGGACCATCCCACAAACTAAACCAACTAACAAACCAAACTTTCTCTACTTTTCGTACAAAATTTTCTTGGAAAATGGATTGGACCCGGGGTCGAACCATCGGCCGCGGCTCCACTGCTACTGTCTCAATTGCCTCGGACAACCAAACCGGCGAGTTTTTTGCAGTTAAGTCAGCTGAGCTCTCAATTTCGGAAGCACTCCAAAGGGAAGAAAGGATTTTGTCTAAATTGGAATGTCCTCAAATTGTAGCATACAAGGGGTGTAACATTTCATCCGAAAATGGGAAGTTATTGTACAATCTTCTCTTCGAATATGCACCTGGCGGCACTCTTACTGATGCGATTGATAAGCGTGCCGACGTCGGCATGGAAGAGGGAAGAATCCGATCATATACAAGGGCAATACTACTTGGACTAGAGTACCTTCACTCTAATGGAATAGTACATTGTGACATTAAGGGTCAAAATGTGTTGATCACTAGTGATGGGCCGAAAATTGCTGACTTGGGTTGTGCTAGACGCATCAATGAGATGGTATGTGATGATTGGAGGTCGATGATGCCGATTAGTGGTACGCCTGTCTACATGGCACCCGAGGTGGCGCGTGGGGAAGCACAAGGCTTCCCTGCTGATGTGTGGGCTCTCGGATGTATTATCATTGAGATGGCTACGGGTAGGGCGCCTTGGGTGGATGTTTCCGACCCGATATCTACACTATACAGAATCGGGTTTTCAAATGATGCCCCGAAGATTCCGAAGTTGATGTCAAAGGAAGGTCAAGATTTTCTGAGCAAGTGTTTGAAAAGAAACCCAGCTGAGAGATTTCCAGTCAGTGAACTTCTGAAGCACGACTTCATTAGAGAAGACAATTTTCCTTGGAAAGAGATGGAAACTTGTAATCTCGAGACGCCAACCAGTGTACTGAATCAAGGCATTTTGAAGATCATTGAGAGATTTGAAGAAACCTGGAATTCGAACCAGAAAAGTTGTTCAGATTCTGCCAAGGAAAGAATCCGGAAACTGAGTGAAGGAATCCCAGAAATGATTAACGAGGAATTGGATGAAACTTGGATTACAGTGAGAAGCAATTGCAGCCAAGAGCCGGGAGAAGTTCCAATTATTGTTGGGGGTGCAGACAAAAATATTTCTTCAGTTAGGACTAAAGAATATAACATGGATACTCCTGACGAAATATTCATTAGAAATAGTGAGATCAATAGGGGTAAAAATAGCAGTAAAAGCGATAGCTGGAAACATGAAAGAAGTTCATGCATGGCATGTAAATTTACCAATGAGATTTTATGTAGAAATATTTCTTTAATGAATAAAAAATTTTGCTTTCTAATTCTGCAATTTGCATGCGGAAAGATAGAGAACCAATTACTATTATTAATGAATAAAATCTTTGTTTTCGGCCCTTAGGTATTATAAGTTTATAACCAACCTTCCTTTATATTTGATAATATTTAACTTAAATAATAAAAATCTAAAAAAAATCATTTTTTTGGCTTGTACTTAAAAATATTATATATAATTATTTTTATATTCTTATATATAATTATTAAGGGATTTTACTGAGGCCCAACCCAGTAGTCCAAGCCCACCTCCATGCCTTTGTCCAAGCCCACTACATGCACACATCCAGCAAGTTCCATTATGCAGTGTCGTTCTGAGAGAATGATCAGGTCAACAGTAAGACAGTCTACTCGCCTCGGGTGCTATAGCTGAGACGATCGGTCGAGAGCTCTTCTTCGAAGACGTTCGCCGTCAACTTGCATTCGGGTCAAAGCTTTCAACAATATGTATCCTTAAGGTCGGGGGCTCGGGGATGACATGGCAAGAAACAGAAGGAACAGCGTCACGGTTTCCCAAACCCTCTAACCTTGTGACAGATCACCCTGGGCACGTCAGCCATGCAACAACGCGTGTCCCTAGGACCGCTATTTGGCCATTGTAACCTGTCAATTCACCATCTCCTATATCTTATCACTATCCTTTTCCACCAAAGAACTACGTGTGACTTGATCCCCCCACCCACCGAAAGAAAATCAAGGGAGAGAAGCGCCGAAAACCCGGTGGAGAGAGAGAGAGACGGAGGAACCGGAGGAGAAGAAAGGAGAACAGAGGGAAGAAAGGGGGGTATGTAGACAACTTGAGTTTCTTCCCAAGTCCAGTCACAAACACAACCAAAACTGATCATCGCCTCAAGTTCGAGGACGGGAAGAAGAAGAAAACCTGCTGGTGTAGGAAAAGTCATCGTGACATTTTCTTGCATCAATAATTGGCGCCGTCTGTGGGAAAACGAACAAAAAGCCATTGAAACATCATTTTTGATAGAAATGTCGAGCGTTAGGAGTTATACAACTAGAAGACACGCGACTGAGCACAGGAGCATAGAAGAAGTCCTTGTAGGGGAAGTTACATCGCAGAGAGGGTGGAAAGCACTTTGCATGTGGTCCCAGAACATGAAAGCCCTCGATCGAACGTCGTTGAAATGCATGCATGTGAACAAAGCCATGCAAAAGAGACGAATGAGATGTCTCGACTACTACAGATGTTCCAAGACAGTGAGCTGCGATATGCAAAGGAGGATAGGCAAATTCAGATGTTGGCTAGAGAGATATCGGAGATAAGAAGGATGATACAGATCGATGCGCGAGAGACAGAAAGGGCTGGCGAGATGGTGGAAGGCAGCCTCCCTTGATCAGAACCCGTGATAAGGGATAAAGAAGGAGGTGAGAGACGATCTAACGCCCGGAGGTATACGGTCATAGAGAAGGAAAAGGATAAGGTTGTAGGGGACCCCAACTTGAAGGGGATAAGTGTAAAAGATATATGCATGCCTCCCATTGTCCAGGGAAGGTGCCACTTTAAGTATACAAGAACGTCCCAGAGTCTAAATGCGATCCAGGAGATACCTGAGGACCCTAACCCGCCTCCAAACGACACGAGTACACCCTTAGTGCAGGGACGAAGGTGGGAACGAGAGACACCGAGACTGGAGAACCTGCATCAAGAGGAAGAGTGGGAGATCGACATCAAGGATAGAGGTGTAGAGTCCTTGATTAAAAGGGTGATGAAAGAGATGAGTGGAGAGAAAGTGCACCCCCGCGTTGGATTGGGTAAGTCAGTCCCAGTAGCTGGCCCCTATGCGAGGTCACCTCTCGCACCTAAACTGTTGAGTCAGGCCTTGCCCAAGAAGTTTGAAATGCCCCAGATCATTCTGTTTTCTGGGAAGACAAACCCATCCTTGCACATGGACCTCTTCCGTGAAATGATATTCGTTCAGGGGTTGAGTGAAGAGCAAATGTGTCGCCTATTCCCCATGACCCTGGAAGGACAGGCCAAAAAATGGTTCCTGGGCCTAAACCCCGGGAGTATTCAGAGTTTTGAGCAGTTGTACGAGGTCTTTACTATCGAGTTCAGGGGTGCAATCTTTGACACCAAAACTCTGATCTCGTTGTTACTGCTTAAACAGGGGAATGGTGAGAGCCTCAGGAGTTTCGCCGAAAGATACCATAGAGAAGTACTCGAACTAGGGGCTTACCATCACCCATTGACACTAGAAGGACTGAGACAGGGTCTGAGAATAGACAGGGCCTGGTACGCCATTTGTAAGCCCTCGGTGAGCACTTACAAGGCAGCTAAGAGGAAGATTCTCAACGAGGTAGACGTCGAAAATTTGATAATGCTTAAGGTAAAAGATCAGAAGCCCGTAGGGGCTCCCCCAAGAGACGACAGCCGCTTCAAGAAGCCCGATAGTAAGAGGTGGAGAGATGATGGGAGAAGGTTTCTTGAAGTCGCTCAGGAGAGATACCGAGTTCCCGAATATCGTCGGGGCAATCGGGGAAGGGAGAAGCAGCATCCTAGGGAGAGAGGATACACTCGGGAAGACAACCCACCACCGGTTGCTCAGGTAGACGGACCGAGACGAGCGAAACAAGAGGGACCGAAGAAGTTTACCCCCTTGAACGCTCCCCTCTCTCAAATTCTGAAAGAAGTAAGGAGGCGGGGAATGGTGTTGCTGGACCCCCGTCCAATCAAACGTAGGCTTCCCGGAGAGGCGGGAGAAGGGTTTTGCGAGTTTCACCAAGACGTGGGGCACCCAAAAGAACAGTGTCACGAGCTGAAGCATCAGATTGAAGTGTTGGTTAGGAATAATTACCTGACCGAGTTTATAGCTCGTGAAGATTGAGGGTCCCGACAACCAGGATAAGAGTAGTAGCCCCGACCCCCAGACCATAGAAGGGCGGGGGCAACCCTGAAGAGGTCGAGTGAGGAAGAAGTTTGAAGAGGACTTTACTGCTGTCCTGCGTGAGGCCCACGATTTAGCCTGAACGTGGGAGCTAGAAGTACACGTCTGACATAGGAGCTTCCCAAGTGACTGCGATGAAGACAAGAGAACAGAACCAAGAGGTCAGGTACGTTATTTTTGATATTATATTATGCTAACGTCGATTTGTCCTACCATGCTTGGAATGCTTGAAAACGGTTAAGGCAGGAGAGGTAACTGAAGAAATCCACGATGACACCTGCGGGAGTCATGTAGGGGTAATTCCCTAACATGCAACGCTGTTCGGCGAGGAGGTGGTTGGCCCACAGTTCCTGTGAGATCGAGCCACTCCCCAACTTAACCGCAGGAGAAACCACTGTGACGGCGATAACATAGCCCGAGCCGCCAGCAAAATGATCAGGCGTATATACCGACGCCCCGACTATCTTGTTGCAGCATTACACTGAAGGGGGATGAGGCTGGCCGAAGATTGGGGTTAGATCTATTAGATGGAAGGAGAGATGAGGCCGTAACTCGGGTAGCCACATGCCAACCGAGGGTAGCCCAACACTACTGGCCAGTAGTCAATCATTGAGTCCACCAGAGAAGGGTTCTTGTCCTCCACAAGGTGACTCCTAACACCATCGTCCCGGGTGAAGGGGTATTGCGAACTGAGGGGAAAGGGCCATAAAAGTCGTTCAGGTACTAAGACCAATCCCGAGCGATACTCCACAGAAATCGTTCGAGTACCTAGACCAGAGGATCACAAGTTAAAAACCCCGAGCGGCACTCCAACAACAAAATCGTGGAACGCAGACAGGCCAAAGATTTACTGTCCATTATCCAACCCTTTTTGGCGATCGATCCTGCGACCCGCGACGAGCTTACCTACTCCGCGATGAATGCGCGTTGAGCCTCTCTCAAGTACTCAACAGCGTCTAGTTCCGATAACTGAAGCTGGCCCCATCTCTTACATGAGAAGACCTTTGACCCTCGTGCCAAGGATATTTAAAGACGGAACCATTATGAAGGGCTCACTGATCATTTGTGTGAGGCCCGATTTT
Organism: Trichilia minutiflora; assembly: GCA_035590515.1. Taxonomy (NCBI): domain Eukaryota; kingdom Viridiplantae; phylum Streptophyta; class Magnoliopsida; order Sapindales; family Meliaceae; genus Trichilia; species Trichilia minutiflora. The sequence goes on along the minus strand of JAVXUL010000007.1, from coordinate 745,636 downwards.
GAGGACCCACAGACCATTTGTGCGGGGTTATGAGAAGACCTTTGGTCCTCATGCCAATGATATTTGAAGACAGAACCATCATGAAGGGGTCACGGACCATTTGTGCGAGCCCAATTCCAAGGATCCACGGACCATTTATACGGGTCATGAGAAGACCTTCGACCCTCGTGCCAAGGATATTTGAAGACGGAACCATCATGAAGGGCTCACGGACCATTTGTGCGGGGCTCGATTTTGAGGATCCACAAACCATTTATGCGGGGTCAACTACATGTTTCTTTTTCCTTTTGCAGGTGCCAGGATATATGGAAGAGACTAATCGCCTGCTATGTGTACCCACTATGATATGGGACTTTTACGATCAGGTTATCTAACAGACCGGTCTGTAAGTATCTCCTTCTCCATAAATGTTTATGTTTTGTTTTAATTGTGAATTTGGATAAGTTATTCAGTAGCGTATCTTTATTGGTTTTCTTACTCGGATGATTTTTTTGAGTGAACGCGCCCTTTATTTGGGCATATCTTTATTGGTTTTCTTACTCGGATATTTTTTCCGAGCGAACGCGCCCTTTATTTGGGCTTATCTTATTGGTTTTCTTACTCCGATATTTTCTCCGAGTAGACGTGTATTTTATTTGGGCATATATTCACTGGATTCTTCTTTGGATGGGTTTTTTGAGTGGGCAATGGATAAACCTTTATTTGGAGTCCTGTATTCGGATGTCCTCCCCGAGCGCATGAACTCGTCACTAGGATATTGTCTTTCATTCAGATGTTTTTCCCGAGTGAATGGATTCTTTACTGGGATATTTGGAGAAATTGCCTAAGTCATCCACTCGGATGTCTTTTTATTCAGATGGATTCTCGCTCAGGCATATTTTTATTCGGATGGTCTTCACCCGGATATCTTTTACACTCAGTATCTTTTCACTCGAAGGTATTCCCATTCGGACAATTTTGCTTGGATAGCTTCACCGAGTCAGGAAGTCATTCGGTTATCTTTGAAAAGTTGGATACTCTTTCACTACAGAAGATCCTTTTTAAGTGTTGAACTCAGAAACGCATCATTTCAGCATACCACAACAAGTAAAGCCAGACAGAATGTACATATGTGTATAGAAGTGGGAAGTTTTATTAATCAGAATTTGTTATTACAAAATATCCAACTCATGTCACTACAGAATGCTCGGCCTATGTTATTACAGAATATCCGACCCCCATTTGGTCTTGTCTACACTTGTGAGATTTTGAAGGATCGGATCAACCTCCGCCTTCTCCAGCTGTGTCGAGGT
>JAVXUL010000007.1:715751-729005 GCA_035590515.1 Trichilia minutiflora | reverse complement strand
TTTGGCTGCAGCTTTTCTTTTTATCTGATGTTCAATTACAATTTCTTCAAGAATCTTGTCCATCTTTTTATGAATCCTTTCAAGAGCTGGCTTCATTCCAGTTAACGGGCGAAGAAATGTCAGGGAAGGGTACAAATCGGCAATGGCAAAGCCCGCACCGATCTGCAGGATTTCCTCAAGCAATGCCGTAAAATTATGCTGATCGTCGCACTTACTACCAAAGGCTGCTCGAGCTATAATATCATTTGTCATGGTAAAAATTCTCTCGCTGAGATTTATGATACATCCCTCATTTTCGGAAATGAATTGAACAAGATTCCATACCTCATCTTCTCTTATGGATCTGAATGAAGCGACACGCCTATTACTTAATAACTCCAGGACGGATATCTTCCTCATTTCTCTCCAGTAATCACCATAGGGAGAGAAAACAATACTTGAATGATCATACGACATAATCTCAACAGCATACACTTCAGGTCTCTGAGCGAATTTGATCTCATTTGTTTTCAAGACCTCTTTGGCTGCTTCAGGTGACGAAATGATCACAGCATCAAGCTGACCAAGTTTTAGCTTCATGACGGGACCATATTTCCTGCACAATTTGGTCATCGCATAATGTGGTAAACCATCTGCCAACTGATGCAAGTTCCCCAGAATCGGCAACGGTTTTGGCCCTGGAGGCGTCTTTCCCTGTCCCTTAGATCTCTTCCAATATCTAACCAGCATCAAGAAGACGAGAAGAAAGGATAAGGAAACAGGAAGAGAGGGCAACCTGAACTCCATTGTTACCTTTTTCTGAAAGTGTTGCTGGATGTGTTTTTGGCTAATGGGATGTACTTAAATAGATTATTCAATCACTATTCCATCAACCATGAGATTCCCACAAAAATCCGCAGCCAATAAGTGTAATTAAATCTTCAGCAGACAATATATAGAAAAATTCAATAAATTATAGGATATTGTCTGCCAATGGTGACTTCAATATCAAACCTAAAAAACTGAAACCCGTCAAAATTTGCCTTCGGTAGATTAAATTTTCCTCTTAATTTATTATTCTTTGGTGTGCTAAAACTTAATCCAATTGTCTTATTTTATAAAAGAAAAATTGCATAGTATGGTTTCTCCAGGTGCATATGCTGCTGCTCTTTGGATTCTCCAATTGATTATATGTTTAATTAATTAAAATAAAATTCCATAAAGATGATTAATTTATGAGAATATTCTTTCTATCTGAAAGTAATATTTATTAAATTCGATAAATTATACGATTCATGATGTCACAGCATTTGTCTATGCAAAATGGGTTTGGATTTTGTATTTTTGCATTGGATTTTGTTTAATTATTACTATTATTATCTCTTGATCTGGGTCACAGTCACAGTCAAAGTCAAAAATGGATTGAATTAAATTAATAAATATTCCATATTCACCTAATTCATTTCCAAATTGAGGTCTTATGAGCGAGCTTCAAGAAAAAGAAGAAAAATAATTTTTTAATAAAATATAAAATATAGTAAGAGAAAATTGATCTAATAAAATATTTTTAGATGATACAAAAATAATTGATATGGATTTTATTCGAGTGAGGGTAGAAGAGATTTAGTTTAATTTTAGTAATATTAAAAAATAAATTAAAAATTCAAATTAAACAAGATCAAAAATTGAATAGTAATATAATATTTATTTTTTGACCAAGAGATCAATTTAAAAAGATTATTATTTAAGCAAATGACTTATGACCCTTTTTTTTTTTTTTTTGGGAGCTAATCAGTACTATAGAAAAATAAAATAAAATAAATATAAACACTTATTCATTCATATATTTTACTATTTATTTTAAAAACGTTTTAGATTATTATAATATAAATTTGTTAGCGATTGATAAATATCAATTGCATTATTTATTTAAAACACTTCAATTGCTTTATTTAGAAGTATAATAATTACAAAACAACTCAAAATTTATGTATATCGGCTTAATCATGTTATAGTCAAACATGGCCGACACAGTCAACTTTTGTGTTCTGTAAAAACTGTGACTTTATTATTATTTTTTTCTTTAATGCTTCCTAATAGTAACTGTGAACTGCATTTGCATGAACTTAAATTTATTGATTTTTATTATAAACATATTTAAAAATAATAATTAAATAAATTTATTAAAACAATTGTCTTTAGCATTAATTTTAATTTACTTTTTATTAATTTAGATCGATATAATATTGTGATATGATTTTTCTATGTTCAGATTAAAAAAATTAATAATTTTAAAATATTTGAATGATTGAAATTGAATTTTTGAAGAAACAAAATTTACAATTGTTGATGGAATCTATGATTACTTTTTTAAATGAATAAGTGTGTCCTACTAGCAACAAGATCGAAGGAAATGCTTAATTTTCTTGACATCAAAGAGGAAACATATCCTTTATCTTATGACAAATTTATTTGTTTATCCATAGTTTCGTCACTCTTCAGGCTGCAGGATCTATTCCACTTCCATAAATATTAATGAAGATTTTTGCCTTAGCTGGTATTGTATAGGTTTCCATTGCTTCTCTTGGAAGTAAGCACCTGAAGAGTGAGTTAATGGGATTGTTTCCTTGAATTTTTTGATAGAGAATATTATCTTGAAATGCAAATGGAAGATAGAAACTACTCTTCATCCAAGGTTATCAAAAACGTGATTTTAATTAAAATCGTTTTTTATTTAAAAAATCGGAACGTAAAATCGAAACGTAAAAACGGAATTTTTAATAATATATAAATAATAAAATATTTAAAATATTTTTATAAATTAATAAAATCGATTAAAATTGATTAAAATTGATCAAATATTTTTACTGTTTTACTGTTTCTGATTTTAATCAAAATTAAAATCGTTTTCTTATTAAAATTAATATTTTAACCGATTTTACTGTTCAAATGATAATAATTAAAGCCCTTGAGCCATTACCTTTACCTTTTTACGCGAGCGCACATTTTTACTACTATCTTTTCAATAGTACTTGACATTTCTCTGATTTTATTTTACAGTAGTAAAAATTAAATATATTTAAAAAATAATATTTAATTAATTTCAAAAATAAAATTTTAATTAATTTTAAAATAGTATTTAATTAATTTAAAAAATGAGATAAAATTGATTTGAAAAAAAAGAATATAACTTATTTTGAAAATAGAATTTAATTAATTTTAAAAATAGGATAATCTTAATTTTGACAGTAAAATTTAACTAATTTTAAAAATATAATAAAATTAATTTAAAAATATATATTTAATTTATTTTAAAAATAAATGTTTAACTGATTTTTAAAATAAAATTTAATTAATTTTGAAAGTAAGGATTAAAATCGTTCTTCCATAAATCCTATTAAATCCCTTTGCCTTTTTCAATCATTTCTATTATTACTAAAATTTTATGTTTTCTCATCGTATATCTATCCGATTAAATCCTTTAAATTTTACCAAAAATCACAAATACCAAATTTTGATTCCTAAATCTAAATTTTTATTTTTCTCTAAATTTCTTCAATTTAAGAGGTTTTTTTCTTCAAATTTCCTTTATTTTATCACTAATTTTTATTTCCTAACATTTTCCATCATTGATTTTCACCATTTTGCCATAAATTAAAAAACTTTCTAATTCTTCTATAAACCCTAATTTTCAAATTTCATTAAAATGAGAAGCAAGAAAAAGTGATAGACAATGAGAAAAATAGTGAATATATTTAAGTTAAGTTAAAGAGTATTTGTCACAAAAATATATTTTTGGTTAAATTTGAGAAAGTTTTTCGAGTACAGTTATTTTTTAAAATAGGAAAAAAAATATGGCCATTTACCTTAATTTTCCTCAATTTTCCTCGCTATATATATATATATATATATATATATATATTTTGTATACAATAAGAAATATCTAAACCTATTATGCTTAATCTAACTGTTCAGCTCGGTACCCCTCCTTATCGTGAGATCGCATCAGAGCTGCTGATCAAGTCAGGCTAAAACCCACTGGCTGCTCAGGCTCTTACAAACATACCCAAAGATTATGAGAAAATAGTGTTTCATAAAATGGGAAATGAGGATAATAACTCAATTCGCATTATCTTGGTTCGAAATGAAATATAATCATCCATAACAAAGTGATCAAGCACTAGTTTTTGCAGCTGCCCAAAAGATAATTTGAGCCAGCTATACATAAATGGCACACATAATATACACTAACAGTAAGCATTACTCTTCTGAGTTTCGGATATCCATGTTGACGCTTTCCTTCCCCTCATTTTGCCTTCGGCAAAGCTGTTGTCCTAGCCCGGAGATTCAGAAATATGCCCCTGAGATACAAACAAAACAAAACCATTCTCTCCATGTCAATGTATTGAGCTACGAATCTGAGAAATATTCGCATACAAGGGAGTAATCCAAAAGGGAAACGAAGAATGTACCAGCAAGTCGCAACAAGGCTATGGAAGATGACTCGGAAGTGAAGTGGCACGTACTGATGATTTATCCAACCCACGACTGGCCAGAACTACATTTTTGTTCATCCAAGATGTAAGATATCAAGGGGGTGTTTGTTTCATATTAAAGAAAATGATCATCACAATTCGTGACAGAAACATAGATAGCAATACCGTCCATGATGTATACTGTACTGTTGGATAGTCTTTCTTGATTTTTGTTTTCACATGCATCCAAGGTCTTCCTGCAATTCATAAACTTTCATTAAATTGTAAAAAGTGGCTATTTTGGTGACCGTTCCTGAAATATAGAACTTCATTTGTACATTTTTTTATTAGGGTACAGTTATATACATGAAATATTGATATCTTAACCTCGTATGATTCTTCATGGTAACTTTGCATGGCGAAGTGAAAGTCGGTAGACTTTTCCAAGATTCATATACAAATCCAAAATCAATGAAAATTGAAGTTTGGGTAGGAATATATTATGTTAAATCCATTTGCAACACCTACATACGATGCACATGAAGCATTCTGTATATAAATATTTTATTATGCGGTAGCAACTTACCCTCAATAATCAACCCATAGTAAATCATAAAAGCCAAGTTGTTCCAAGGAGAAGCTGTCAACTGTTCAACCACCACCTGAAATTGTATAAGCCAACATTTTAGAAGGATTTCATTCACTTATGCTGACAAAGTACCTTGTAATGGAATATATCTGGTACTTAATTATATGGGCTTCAAGCTTAGGTTCGAAGTAACTTCTTTCAATTTGAGATTTTACAATTTTGGAAGTTGGAGAGGTTGTAATTTACCTTCTTGGCAACTGTCTTAGAATCCTTTTTCCCCTTGAAAATTTTATCCAGTATTATATGCAGGTAATGTCCAAATGGTCCAAGATAAGCACATCCAAAGAGCTGCATTATTAAGCCATATAAGAATAGTTGGATGGAGATGGAACATATAATAACAATCCATACATAAACCAATCACAATAGCAGATGAAACAAAAACACATAGCAATACTTTTAGGCACTTTTTAGTGCTAATCCTTATAAATACCACAAGATACCTCTGGGCCAAAATAAGAAAAAAAGGGAGTGAGAGAGAGAAATTTTCTAATAGATGCACATTGAACCAAAATTTTCCTCAGCAATATCCGGATGAAGTCAAATTGACACAAATTATACAGAATTTGAGTATAATTAATCAGAAATCAACAAACATTATTGCCAAAATCCTGCATACAGTCTAAGGTACATTTTTTGTTCTATATCATTTTACACTAGAAGAGTGTGGAGAACTTGATGTTCTCTAAAATGGAAAGAGCAGACCTGGAAAACCAGAGCAAATTTATCCTTATGTTTGGAAACAGAAACTCAATCGCCCATGCCTCAAACCCCATCTAGTTATATATACTTACAAGCATTTGTTCAAATAGACCATGTGCCAGAAACAGCAAAGTCCTTTTAATATTCCAACCAACAAGCAGTAAGAGCACTAAATTGGACAGTAAACACAAAGCAGCGTGTCCTCGCATTTTAAAATAATGATAATAGTTCATAAATCCAAACAAAGGATAAAGAAACCGCCCTTGCTATCAGCTGCATTTAGCAAGGCTGGTTAATATCTCCAGAGTATGCCTTTAATACAAAGTAGATAACCTAACAACATAAAAGGGCACAAATTTTGGCAATTGTGGACCAAAAACATTCACCAAACCAACATTAATTCCTAGTTTTAATTGTATAGAACATCAATAACCCACAATATAAAGAAAATGGAAACATACTAAAGACTTGCTATTGTCTTGATACAGGTTACTAATAGGCTAAGTTTGGGAATTGGGATTTACAACTTTACTCATCAATGAATCAAAGGTGCTAAAAGTCAACCCTCTAAAGAACATAAGAACATGGAAACAGTAATATCATTAATACAAACTAATCCCAACAAACTACTCGATAATTTGGAAAATTAGACGCAAAAGTTATTAAATAAGAAAGAAACTGACCACTTTAAGCAATAGCCGCCTCAGCTGAAGTTTCTGTATCCCAGTAAGTTTCTGAGAAACTATGTCACTGATTGCTGATAACACTCCAGCAGTTATAGCCTGCATAACACAACAAAATTATAAAATTCCAAGCTGTCAATTTTCTGTTTTCCTCCACTTTCTCACACTCCAAACACAAAATCAAACATTTCAAGAAAAACCCATCTCATAAAAGAAATGAAACAACGAATCAAGAGAGGAAAAAAAAATGAAAAGGCGTTACCTTAGTTCTCAATGGATGTTGCTGAAGCTGTATGATGTACTGTTGTAGTCCTTTCTTTGCAATTGATCCCATTTTCTCGCCAAATTTCTTCTTCTTTCAATCTTAAGACGCAGAAAATGTTGGAAATTTCTTACTTGCAGAGTCTGTTTCCAATTTGTAGTTGCTGTAGTTAGAGGCTTAGCGCTAATCCTGGGTCAACGAGGTCCACGTAGGACAGAAAAGCGTCACGGATTATACAATGAAAGAAATTAATTATTATAATCGGAGAAATTATTATTATTACTATATAATTATAATCGGCCACGTAAATTCAATTCATTCAAGAAATTTTTTAAAATATTTTAAACATATTTTAATAATAGAATTTATTTCTAATAATATTCTTATTTTTTTCTCACAAATTTATTCTTAAATTTTTTATTCATAAAAAATTATTTATACTGATTTGCATTGAAAATGTATTAAATATAATAAATGCAAGGTGTTTGACATAAACAAAATACAATAACCTATTTTTCATTTTAATGAATTGCACAAGACTATAAAAACACACAAAAAAAAGCACACGTGTCTGTAGAAGAAAATTAGCAATGGCAATGCAATAGTCGCCTATATGTGCGACTGTTGGGTTGGCTTCAATTTGTTCGGCTCCCTAATCGGGCCAATCTTCTCATTTTGGGTCCATTTAAAAGTGATAAATAAAAAGCTTTAAAATGATTAGGACTTATATATTTATAATACTTTTTATTTTAATAGTCTTTGAGATATATTATGATTTAATAAGTATAAAAAATTTTATATTTTGATTTAAGTATTAAATTAAATGTTTAGATATATTTTTAAAAAAGTATTTTTATATATTAAATTATCAAAATAGATATTATTTATATTTTTATATTAATTATTACATAAAATAAACATATTTATTTAAAGTAATATTCATGTAATAATGATATTGTTATATTTACTATTTTTCACACATGATATTAAAAAAAATATAAAAAAAATTAATTATTTTAACACCACAATCGTCTAATAAAAAAAATATAATGTAGTATCCAAAACATCCAATATATTCATATTACAAATCAAATATTTTTATACTTTACATAAGCAACTTGCAGGGACGAAGCCAGAAACGTAAATTCATATATGATGGGGGCCAAATTATCTAATTAACTGAAAAAAACAGGATTTAAAAGATAAATATTTAATTATTAACTTATAAAAAAAAAATTTAAATTTAGAGGGGGGCCATGGCCCCCTCACTTTCAACGTGGCTCCGCGCAACTTGTCGATGTGTTTGCTTTAATGCAACAAACATCTCTTTATTCCCCTCTTAGTTTCTATGAACAAATCTTCATCATCAACAATTTCAAGTATCCCCTCAATAATTTGTGCCATTTTCTTAACCCAGGGATTAGATTTATCTCTTATTTTACTTTTTCTCTCTGTGATTGCATTTATAATATATCCAATTGTTGAGTACTTCACACTAATTTTCTGTAAAACATTTTATCTTTTGTCATTCTTGGCAAAAAATATGGATATTATATGAAGAAGTACCAACATCATCACCAAATCCTAAAGTAGAGTTAAGTTCCTCATATTCTTTACCATCTTTATTATTACTAACTGTTAAATCATTTACTATAAAGCCTTTTGGGGGTGTCCTACTCCAAGCTCTTTTACGTTTTACCCATGACAGTAATATCTTTAAATACAATATCTACCTGCTCAATGTTTTTTAATCGCTTAGTTCAAAATTTTGCAGCATCAAGAGTATTCACCTACAATTATTAGAACTAAAATATAATGAATATATATAAATTTAGATGATTTATATAGACTAATTAATAATATACTCTTAATAAAAATAAAACAAAATATATAATAATATACTCTTAATAAAAATAAAACAAAATATATAGGTACCGTCAATTTCTTATCCCACCATTCATTACAAGTACCTCCCAAAATTCTATCCTAAACCAGTTTCTTTTCATACCAAATTTATCCAAAGCTGTCAATTTTTTTAAAAAAAATAAAAAACTCATTTGTTCTTCAATCGCTTCTATTGATATTCTTTGCTAGTCTACTCATAAAAATTTTGCATTACATTTCTTCACCTAAACTTACTAAAATGACCATTTGATCGATTTTCAGCTAAGATCTCAACAACACGTATCTTAATAAATACTTCAGTAATATATGATCATCCATGTTATCTTACTTTTACTATTTTTTTCTATGCATGTATCATGAGACGATATATTATTTATGAATATTTTTTACTATAAAATTATAAACATAATCCAATCAGAATATGTCAAAATAATTATAAATTTAATGATAAGAAAACTTAGAGATTAACGTGGTAACAAATAGAAAAATGTATGATCCATCACAGATTATGGCAGGAAAACCGAAGAATAAAAACTAGCAAAAATTCTATTTTCATGCTGACTCCAAACAGAAAAAGAAATCCACATGCCCAGAAACATAAATATATCGTCTGCCCAACGCAACCAAGATTAATTAGCACACAAAGAAGAACAACAAAAAACAAAAACCACGCAAATCCATTACAATCAATATCAAATCTGTAAAATGAATGAGTTTCGAGGTAAGGTTAAGTACTATAATTAACAAATGTCAATCCTTTGATTTAAAATCATCTTGAGTGAAACTTAGCTTAGTAGAAACATTGAATTTAAAGAGAGCAAATAGGCTTCATGCAATCGAAACTTGTTTAGACCATATAGTTCTTAACAAAACTCAGCAATGATGAGCAGGCCACAATTTAAGGTTGGAATGCCCAATTTAAGACAGGTCAGTCAAACTAGTAACCAAAAAACGTAAATATATAATATTAGAATAGGAAAGGACTAAAGGTTTCTATAAACAACAATTTCTTAAATAAGATCTTCATATTTGTATTGGCATCCAAATAGGTGATAATAATCTGGAAAGAGTTTTTAACGTTGAAGTAATATTCCACAATCTAAAAATTGATGTAATAACAACTTTAAAAAAATGTCCAAACAATTGGGAGAGCAGCAAACCTTAATTAGTTATTTTTTTTTTAAAAAAAAAGAAACAAATATGAAATACAAGCTAGAAAACTTTTATCACATTATGGTCCTTGTAGCTAGATGTACAGGCAAATTGAAATTAGAAAAATTCAAAGGAGATCAGTTAAATAAAATATATATAAGAGGTTGCGTAAGAACACTTCCATAAGTTTGTTAAGTGCATTAAAATATACTACAAACTATATAGTCCTACTTCTAGTTGCATCACCCCAAAACACAAAGGAACCCAACTAAACAAGCTGAGTCACCTCAAAAATCCAACCACGTGAACTCCAACATATTAACTACTTAAATACATTGCAATACATCCAAGTTTTGACAAACGTATGTATATGAACAACAAGTATTCATACGGATTGAATAAAAGTTAAACTCCAAACAAGAAATTTCTCAACAAAAATAGAGTTATTAGTGTCACGCCCCGACCCTAATCGACTACGTGGTAATCATCGCGAATCCCAAAAATATATTTTATCACCTAAAATACACTTTTATGACCCACAAAACATTAGCACTTACTTTCAAATTCATTTTCAAATAAAATAATACAAAATAGAAAATTTTCAAACAAACATATATTACATTTGTATTTTCTCAAAATACTTAACAAAATATTTTTGGCCAAGGCAAATACATCAAAACACTTTATCACAAATATTTTTACATACAATGGACCATAATATAAAAACCTGAGTCGAGTATCTGAAAAACTTTACTAAATTACATTTCAGTTATGCTCTGATACGTTCGACTACACTAACCTAAAATGGGAAGTGAGGGGTGAGTATTTGAGAAAATACTCAGTGAGTAGACAAGAAAATAATATAGCAATTGAATATATATACATTGATTTCGAAAATTTCTCGAAATCCTCAAAATCTAAAACAAATGTAATGTGGCATAATTTATATAATTGTGAAAGTCAATACAGTTCAAATACGCATATAACTCCTCAATCTATAGGATTTCATCCACTCCCTCTGAGTTGTATAGCTAATTCGTAACCCTGGTTAGAGATGTGTGCTCATGAATACATGCATATATATATATATATATATATATATATAAATGGCTAGCATGCTATAGCCTGGACACGTTGGATTCCACCCATCCATCTTGGACTATATGGACAATCCACATTCCTAGGTTTATTAAATTTCACCCACTCTCTACGAGTTGTATGACCAATCGTCACCTTGGGACTATTGAATTCCACCCATTCTCTATGAGCTGTATGGCCAATCCTCACCCATATGTAAATCATTAACATGGCACACATATAGTAAATAAACATCAATGGCTCACCAGGTCAAAACCAATAAAACAAACATAGTGGCACACAAGGCCAAATAACAACTATGGCATCCCGACCATTATACATACACAATTATGCCACATCCACAATATATCATATGAAAATATCATTTGCTATTGGCCTCCGGCCTCAATCTCGTAACCTCACGTTATCAATAAATATAAGCATAATAGGCCTCTGGTTTCACATTCATGGTAATTTAAGTTTCATCACGAACCTATTCTATCACAAACAAGGGGCCCTCCCGACTACCACACAACATACATCCAATATCTCATTATTTCAATTATACATATACATATTTATATTTTATGCTATCATCTTTAGCATTATAGTTATTCAAAATAACATAAAAAGAGGCAAAGAGAAAGAAACATGTTCACTTACTATTTTGGGGTGGGAAACCACCTTTTCGGTATCCTCTTTACAGCGGAGATCCTCCCATCTCAGCTGCCATGCCTGGATACACATAGAAACATAGAATCATGATCACAAAGTGCGTGCATGATACAATGAATGCTCATCTACTCTCGTACCTCTCTTTCTCTCTCTCTAACATACGATCAAATATAAATCTCACTCCACTATCATGTATTTTTTATCTATTTCAATACCAATAGCTATTAAAGCCCTCTAATTTATCGATACAAACGATAAATTAAAAAATCCTAAATTTTAGGGTTTTGTAAACAGTGCTCGTGCTACGCATTCTTAAATCTACGTGAAATGATAGTTTAAACGAGAGAGATAAGCTGAAGAACAGGTTTACCCAAACTATTAGGTGAGCTTAGAGTCCTTTTTTGGCTTGAATCTCTCTTCAGCTACTGTCTATCGTACCTTTTTTCCTCGCGAATCCTTATGATCTGATGGTTAGAACTCCGATCAAAGAAGATTTCTGGGTTCTGGTATTGATTCTCAATTCATAGGAATTAAAATGACGAAGTTTGGTGGAGAAATAAAGGAGATCAGTTTTATCACAATTGAGAGAGAAATGGTTCTATCAAAAATAAAGAGAGAGAGAAAGTAAAACTGAAATGGGGAAGACGATCCCCTCTTCGACGAAAATAGGCTGTGTAGTTGCTCAAAGGTGTCGATACATTTCAAAATGTATCGATACCTTTAGTATGTTGCCTCTAACGTATCGATACCTTTCCCACAACGTATCGATACATTTGGCCATTTATTGTTTACATAGACTGCAATGTATTGATACCTTCCTCAATGTATCGACATATTCCGATGCAAGCAGACTACATCTCCATCACAAACGTGTCGATACCTTTGTCAAGGTATCGATACATTTAGCATTGTTCACTTAACATTTTGCTTACAGCGTATCGATACGTTTGGTCAGTTACTGTTCATCATGCCTTCAACATATCGATACGTTTGGCCTTCAACTCTGAAAGGTGTCGATACCCTTCTCCAAAGTTATCGACACATTTAACGTCGCCCTCAACGTATCGATACTTTTGCTTCTGGTCCTCCTTTTGAGGACTATCACTTCGAATGACCATAACTGTTTGGTTCGGGTATCTCCTTAGAGCCTCTAATATATCATCGAAAAGCTCTCTTTGAGGTCTATAGAAACGATAAGGAACTTTTTCTCAATTGGAGAAGATTTTGGGATAAAAAATTCAGTTCTTTCTCAGAGACTCCTATCTCACACCATAATCTTACTCAAACAAAATCTTCAAGTTTTATACCCTCTCATGCATAATCTAAACACGATAACATGCACAAAAATTCTTGAAGAATTTATTATTATGCCCACAATACTAAGGGACGGGTTTCACAACTCTCCCCCCTTATATGAATTTTGTCCTCAAAATTCTATATGACGTATATGGTAAGTAGTAATAAAAATAATGAAACTAAGCATACAACTCTCCCTTTCCCCTAATAATCAAATAAAGGTATTTTAGAATACCTCACTTATTATTTATTACTAGAAGAAGGAACTGCATCTTCTATAGAATAAATTAGTAATGAAAATAAAACGTACGTCACATAGAACATGCAAAGATTTTTCTTTTGGGCTAAACACATACCTTATCACTGAAAAAGGTGGGGATACAGCCATCACATTAGACT
>JAVXUL010000007.1:701062-715651 GCA_035590515.1 Trichilia minutiflora | reverse complement strand
AAAAGGGTGAAATTACCATTTTGCCCTTAAGTTTTGTGAAGGAGGCAGCTTCTAGAAGTGGGCAAATCGTCATTTCGTACCTATTCGGTCGAACGAATAGCATTTCGGTCAACCGAACCCTTTAACATAAATAGTACTCAAAGAGCTCGCGAAATTTCCGTCGAACGGTTCGATATTCGGTCGAACGAAAAATAGACAAAGAGTTCAGAAATTTTCGGTCGAACGATTCCATATTCGGTCGAACGAATTCATCACTTCGGTCGAACGAATTGCCCATTCGGTCGACCGAACTTGCCAAAAATGGACTTTTCCACTTAAGTCCCTTCCGAAATCGAAAATTACCAACGAGATCCCAACGTCCACTCCCACTACTCCTTTTTATCAATCTAAATGCCAAATATACCCAAATATATGCAGACAAATTAAGGTTATGCAAGATAGATGTAAAAGTAAAAATAGGAGATGAAGTGAAATTACAATTATGCCCTTGAAGTACAAACACGGGTGTGATAATTTATAACCTCAAACAACCTTCAAAAGGCAATGGTATTCCAAATTTTCTCATTCTCTTATTCAGTTTGGATTTATTCAATCCAAATCTTATTATTCCTTATTCACTAAAGGTTTTGGTACTTTTTTTGTGGCTATAGTAGTGTATGTGGATGATATCATTGTTACTAACCCTTCTTTACAAATTACATCTGATATCAAACACTTCCTAGAAAGCGATTTTAGGTTCAAAGATTTAGGTTTTTTTGAAGTATTTTCTTGGCATTAAAATTACTTGATCCAGCAAAGGTATTGTTCTCTCCCAAAGACATTATACTTTGCAGCTTCTTAAAGATTATGGTTTTCTAACTTGCAAACCAACTAGTATTCCTATGGATCCTAAGCTACAACTTAATGCTATTGATGCTGATCTAGTTCCTGACGCTTATTAGTATCGAAGACTTATAGGTCGACTTTTGTGTCCACTCTTTCCAGACTAGATATGATTTATGCTGCTCACAGGCTTAGTTTCTCGCTCAGCCTCAAGTATCTCATTTAACTGCTGCTTATCAACTTCTTAGATATCTTAAATGTTGTCCTGATCAAGGATTGTTCTTCTCTTCCTCTTCTCCTTTACAATTTAAAGCTTTTTCTGATGCAGATACACTAATTCTAGAAAATTTGTGACTAACTTTTATGTGTTTCTTAGTGATGCTTTGGTTTCATGGAAAGCTAAAAAGTAAACCATAATATCTAGATCTTCAGCTGAAGTTGAATATCATGCTATGACTGGTACTACTAGTGAATTAGTTTGGTTAACACATTTGTTGTATGATTTCTCTGTTAGTTTATCATCTCTTACACTTCTTTTTTGTAACAGTCAAGCTGTTATGCATATTGCTTCCAATCCTACTTTTTATAACGAACTAAAAATATTGACATTGATTGCCATTTTATGCAATAAAGAGCTACAGTAGGTTTCATCCCAAATTCTAGGAGCTTGTTTAAGCCATAAAGTATCTTCTTCAGCTTGCATGCGTGATCTGGTTTCTCTTTGTTCACAAATTCCACTGGCTGATGCATATACACCGCTGCCAATTTTTCGTTCAAAAAGGCATTATTGATATCCAGTTTGATATCACATCCGTAGTCTCCTGCTAAACTTAACACCACCCTTCCTGTTGAAGATCTAGCTACTGGACTAAAGGTTTCAGCAAAATCAACTCCAGCTGTTTGATAATATCCTCTTGCTGCTAGCATAGCCTTGTATCGAGCCACTGTTCCATTTGGATTGTATTTTATTTTACACACCCATTTGTTTGCCACGACTTTAATTTAATCACTAGTTTATGAGGCACCAATGTCCAGGTTTCATTTTTTTTTTGAAGTGCTTATAACTCACAGTCGATTGCGCTCTTCCACTTTGAATCTGATTCAGCTTGTTCAAATTTTTCTGAAACCTTTTCTCCTAACTCAGTTTCTTTCTCTGCTATATACAATTTGGGTCTCTAAATCCCATATTTGGACCTGGTTATCATTGGGTGAATATTTTGTGGATATTGGAAAGAGGTAGTGAAATTTCATGTTGCTCTTCAAAGAGATTTTATATCGTTTCATGTGGTTCATTTGGCTGTAAAGTGGATGGACTACTGTTGCTTTCAGTTTGTGGTATTTCTGTTTGGCTTTGGTTGCAATTCTTAGACTGAGATGCTGTTGGAGTGGCTTCTGGTGCTGTTTTTGCTACGTCAGAATCAGAAATTGATGAGTGTGGTATGAACAGAAAGTTGGTAAAATCAGACTCATTTTTACTACTAGTTAGAATTGAAGTAAACTGAAACTTGAATCATTTGGGTATGGAAATCAGCTTCACTAAGCACTACATGTCCGGATATGTAGAGTCGACTTGAGCTATGTAAACACTTATTTCCTTTGTGCTGAGTGCTATATCCTGTGAATATGCACTTTGATGTATGAAACTGAAATTTTTTTCTATTATGGGGCCTGAGGTGTGGATAACATGCACAACCAAAGTTTTCATGAAAACGTAGTTTGGTTTTGAGTGATAGAGTCTTTCACGAGGATATTCACCTCCCATGTCAGTTTGTAAAGTGACAATCTTAGAATTGAGATACTTTTCAGCTTGTTTTGGGAATTCCAGAAAAATTTGTGTCGTTTGAGCTATAGTTTTGGGAGGAAAGATCCATATAAATCTAATTAAGTCATCTAGGAAAGATCCATATAATCTATGTCCATTGTTTGGGTTCAAGGGAGCTGGTCCCCATAAGTCTGAATATATGAATTCAAGAAGCTTTTTAGCAATTGATTCACTATTTTTGAAACGAAATTTACAATTTTTGCTATACTGACATGCTGTGCAGAATGAAAGAAATTGGATTTTGTCAATAATAGAAAAGTTTCTATTATTGACAGTAGCAAACATTTTGTGCAGAATATAAGGCAAACAGACTGTTGTGAAGCTTTACCCGCTTGGCTTCGACATTTAGGAAAATTCAAAGTTGACTCTTGACACTAGGACATTTGCTATTAACAGTAGCAAACAAAGACACAGCTGATACTACAGACTCTTTCACACTTGAAAACAAAGTTTCTTCACCAATTTACTTTCCATTCAGCAGAAGACATACGCCTCCTTTAGCCAATCCTCGAAACAGCACTTTCACTTTCTTGTCCTTCATAATGCAACCATGGTTACTAAACTCAACAACCAAATCATTATCACTGATTAATTTTGAAATGCTAAGAAGATTTTTAGTAATCTTTGGAATAAAGATAATATTTTTCAGTTTTATAAGCTTTGAACTACCAGAGTATATAGAAAACTATTTCCTATGTGTGAAATCTTAAGATTTTTACCATTTTCAACTGTTAACTTCTCATTACCCCTGTAATCTGATTTGGTGGAGAGGTTGCTCAGCTCACTAGTGACATGGTTTGTAGCACCACTATCAAGACACCAACCCTGTTTAACAGATGCACCCTGAGTTGTTACATACACAGAAGAATGTATTTGGTTGCTTGACACTTTGGGTTCAAAATCATGGTAACATCTGTACCAACATGCTGTCTACTTTTTCACAGATCCGGCAAGTTGGTTTAGCTTTGTCCTCTGCCCTGTGAAGCTGGTGGGTAAGCATCTCTGTTGGACTGATAGCTCTGCCTTCTTCTTCCCAGTGTGTTCTTTTTCTCGTTCCAGCTGTTGTTGTCAGCGTTGGCTGCAACATTTGCTTCTATGTTGACACTATCAGATAAAAGACTCTACTCCAATCTGTTCTAAAAGATCAGCAGCTATGCATCCTCTACTGTGATATCATCCATCCTTGATGTGAATTCACAGCAACAAGGTTATAATCACTTCCCAGACCACCAAGAATATAATCAATGGAATCTGCATCTGATACTTGTTTCCCGGAGATTGTCAGTGCATCAGCTAGACTCCTCATCTTAGCAAAGTAATCTGCCATACTCAATGAGTTTTTATTACTGGTTTGCAGTTCTTTGGATGTTTCACAACTAGTGAATGAAATCATTGATTGTCGAAAGAAGCCAACTCAGAAGAAGTTGGTCTAGCTTTAACCACTGCTCATATTCTGGATTCTATGCAGAGGTTACATTTCCATTGTCATTCACCGTCTCAATTGACTCTTCTAGCATCTTCTTTTTGGATTTGAGGTTCTCTGTGTGTCAGACACACTGAACCAGGTGAAGAAGCAGTGTTAGTTATTGTAGTGACCTGCCAATAAAAGAAAATGAATGCAAAGAGCGCACAGCCACCAGGCAAAACTGATTTCAATACTTCCTCATTAATTACCAATCACCGGAATAAAGCATAATATATACATAACCCTAGAGCGTAGGAATGTTCTAATTGTACAAAGTTACAGCTGACCTCAAGGTGCTGTACACAGCTTAACTATAAGGATTAGTTCAAAAGAAAATTCTCTTTTCAACAGAACAATTATCCCGACGAACCAATAGGACAAGTTGTAAGTGCCATATCGAAATTCCTTTCTCTGAGAAACTTTCTGCCATCGCCACTCAGTCTTCAGCTTCTCCAACTACACTCAATCGCGGAAACGACTTGTATGACGACACGATCACAATATTAGAGTACGCATCTTGCTCTTAAAGAGAACTTCCGCTACCTTAGATTATACAGCAGTCTCCGCTAAATCAACGGTACTGCATTGAATACTAGTGCATACAGAGAAAAGCCCTGGTCAATCTTTGCTTTGGCATGGTGCAGTTGGGATCTCTAAGGCTGCCAAGTGACTTGAGACGTGGGCTACCTCCCGAGAGAGGATGGAAGGCTCGTCTTGGCCTCAGTTCATGAATGGAATAAGGCAACTATTACCCGACATTTGTGGAACACTGCCCCTGACTCGATTGCCATCTGTTCTTCCTAAATTCATAGTTACCCCTTGAAAGGTAGGAGTGCGTGGGGCATCCCCGTTCCCAGTGACTTGTCCCGGAGTTGGAGTTATAACATTCGTGAACCTATTTGTCATAGCAAATAGATGTACTATGCACTTATTTCTTAAAACATGAAAAATTGAGATCTAAATGTTACTAGTTATTACTGCAATAAACAAAAAAAAAAAATACTACTGAATAATTGTAGCTTTCAACGGCGTTGAATTAATCCTACTGCAACCATTTCCCAATGAATATATATATATATATCACAGTAATAAGAGTTGTTAGCTACAAGACCTGGGAAGGGGGAACTAGAAAGACAATCTGGAACAAAATTTACATGGCAGAGTCGGGTAGATCTGTAGATAATAGTATAATTTTCCTTCGTGTTACTGATACATCTTTACAAAAAATTTATTAGACAACCATATGCAAGAATCAATAATTAATATGACCACAAACACAAACGTTAAAACCAGGTTGAGATTCTCTCCCTTGTACACCAAGCAGGCAGGCCTGGATAATATCGAGTTTTTTTGAGCAAAACCCTCATCTAATTTTCTTCATTGGTAAGAACAGAGAGAGCGTGTTGTCATTTGGATAGCTCTCTTAATGTAAATGATGAACAAGAATGACATATAAACCTAAATGAGCATCAAGAGAATTGCTGACGAAGCAAAGAGCTGATAAAATTTCAAATCTTTGTTATAAAGACCTGTAAAACAGGAGAATATTATTAAGTCAGGTATAAGCAATCACTTGGTAAATGTCATAATATTATTACTAATGAAGGGAATAATAGCATTTGCGTACAAAAGTTGCATTGATTACAATTCCTCACCAAAAATATTTGCATAGATTTTACTCAATAACATCAAAACTTTATAAAAGGATAGCAGCAGCACGAGCACAAATATAGAATGAGAACAAGTTACCATGCATGTACTTACGACTTTGAGCAGATGCAGCAGCAGGAAGTGCTGGAATTCTGATAGCTGAGCACACAAGTCAAATAGAAAATTCAATACAATTTGACAGAAGTTAAAAGCTAGGAGTAGCTAATAATAGTTTTTAAACAGTAAGGAGACTCATTTGCATTCCAAATATCAGATATCCCATATGATGAGTAGTTCTTTTTCCGTTGTACTTACTTCTATTGCATGATGGAGTAGGTAATTGAGACGAAGAAGGCCATGGAGCTGGAATGTTGTCATTCAGATCACAGATAAAGCTAATCCCTGAAGACTTGTCAAATGTCGCATCTGAAGGCAAGCTAGGCAGGAGGCATCCAGCTTCTGTGATAGGATTGGAAAGGATGTACATATTACATAGACCTCTAACTAAAACAATCAAGTAGAATAAAAAGTTGCATAAAGATACATTAAGTCCGCACACTGACAAAGATCTTGCTAATATAAAGTTATATAGGATAATTAGAATGTAAAATGAACAATGCATCTTACCTTGGTTTCCAGAGGCTGCACCATATCATCAATCCCCAACATCATGTCAGAGAAGCAAGGTAACAGAAAAATTATGCATTAGTAATGGCTTTATGCGACTGATAAAAGAATGATTCAATTTCCTCATCAAGTAACATTGTGAAACAGAAGTAGGTACTAACCTTGTAAGGAGAAATCTTTGAGACTTATATGACAGAGTTTAAAAACGTCTGTTGTTATACTTGATTTTTGTAACTTCATTCCTAGTAATGTAGCACAATCCAAAGCTTGCAAGTTGGTGATGAGACTCTGTTTTTGTAAGTGTGATAAATAGCTGTCCATGGCATTACAGCAAGCTGTCCAATTACTTATTTCATTTCCACAGCTCTTTGCAACAAGCTTTGTGTTGGGGAAAGCCAAAGGGCAAACTGAAGCAGAAAACAAAAGAAAATCACCAAGAGATAACAAAAAAAATGAGATCAAGTAGAGAAAAATGTGCACAGCAAATATGAATCAGTATATAATCCTTCATAAAGAATTAAAGCAACACCCAAAACCATTAGATAAAAGAAGCCTCAATAGTGTCCCATCAATATTAGATTTTCCCATTCATATTCCACTCCAAGTGCACCTTTATTAACATTGCAATTAGATAGTCCTCTGAGAACTTCCTTTGCACGAGAGGGATCAAGTTTACTTCCCAGCCACCGGAGGACAATACTTTTACAATCGTCAATCCTAGTTGAGTGATCAGACAAAACATTGGGCCCATCCATGTTCAAAGGATCCGAAGCTTTCAATGCAATTTTAGTAGCAGCTTCTAATATGGCACTCTGACAAGTTTGGTTACAACATTCATTTACAGGATCAATCTTTTCACAGGTGACAAGAAGCTTAGAAGAATCCACAGTGCTTTCAAACTCACTAACATCTTTGACAGGGCAAGATGCTTCAGTGAGGTTTGATGGATGAATTGAGCATATCTCCTTAAGATTGTCAGCAGCACCCTGGCCCACCAGAAGTTGCTCAATATCAGGGAGGCAATGCTCAGCAAGTGTGCCATTTAAAGCTAGCACATTAGTTTTTTTACTGGACTGGCCAATAAGAATCAGAAGAGTGGCCTCTAGCTGTGGACAACACATCACATTAGCCAACAGAGGGGCGAAGTAGGCATAGCAATCAATTGAAGTCATGCTCATCAAGCTTTCAGCTGCAGTGAAATTTAAAGTACATTGTCCTACAATAAAAGAAAGCACACAGAGCAAAATGTGAGTACAAATTGAAAGCCAAAGGGCTTTGAGAATAGAATTTTTAGACTACAAACCCAACCTGATAATTTTGGGACAGTGCTATTCGTGAATGGTGCCAACGGAGAAGGGGCAAGAACAGGAAGAAACGGCTGAGGAGAACCAGTAGGGGAAATTTCAGGTATAAGATCATCCACTCGTCTGTTTGTTGACACAGGACCTTTAAGATTATATAATGGACTGCAACAAGATTCATGCAAACCTGGGACAAAACAAACACTTAGATTACAGTATGATACTCCATTTTATAATCCCTGCCAAGCAGAATATCCATTCAAGACCTCAAGTTTGCTGAAGATGAGAACAACTGCCCATATAATTGCATCGTGGTTTAGAGTGGTATTTTAAGCAATTATTCAGCAGGGTTTCACTTAGACATAAAGTGTTGCATCTCCTCAACCAGTAAGTATTTGATATCAAATAACTGTATAAAATTGTTTTTGAGCCATACATTAGGGTTAGGACATCAATGACTCTAGGAAGAGTAATAAATGATCAAGGAAGTGTGGGAGCAGAATTCTGATCTAGAATTTAGGAACAGTAAAATTGGTTTGTTTATATATGTGCAACAACTTCCAGCATAATATATGTAATGGAAAATTACCTGATACATATATGCAGTTGTTAAAGTAGCAATTGACATAGAAAAATCTCACGTTATCAGCACTGGCGGAATACCTTAACTTCGTTTCCTATTTCTTCTTTTAAGGGACGCTAAAGAAGAAAGCAAAGCTAATCTATAATTTAAGGGAGCCAGCACTGATAATAGAAATTATTAGTCTCAGTCTTGGAGAATTGAAGTTAAATGCTCCAAAGAATGCTGTACATTATAGGTAATAACAACTAAAAGTCAATAACCCTCCAACAAAGAAATTAAGGACCTTACACACCATAGAACGAATTTCAAACACCATTTACAAAAACTCCATTTCTTAAACACTAAACACATTACGAAATTGCCTAAAAATCACAGTAAAATTTACCCCACAAATGAGAAATAGAACAAACAGATCGTGGCAAAATCAATAAAACCCAGAAAACGAAAGGAGAAAAGAAGTGATGGATACTTACATAAAAGCAACATAAACACCAGTGGAAGCACTATACTTAGACTCAGCTTAAGAGAAACCACGTCACTCATACCTTCAAAATTCCTTCTTTTTAACTCCATGAAAAAAAAAAACAGTTAAAAAAAGAAAAGGGGAAGAGAACAAGGAATAAGCCAAAAGGGAGGAAGAAGAACAGAACGGGAACAGAAGAGTTAAAGTAACATTGAGAAGTTTCTGTCTTGGAATTCAGAAAGAAGGCAAAGAAAAAGAAAAGGAAATGATGAACAGAGAGAGTAATGAATTGCAGAAGTAGTAGAGGAGAAGCCATGAATAGCTGTACTGGTTACAAAGTGGATCCCACCGTGCCATCAAAACTTCAGATACAACAGTTTTCATTAACGCCATCAATTACCTTTTCTTTCTTCCCCTCCCCCACTCGCTCCCCACTTCCAAATTCATCCACTACCCACTTGGTCATGTTTGACACGTGTGAGCTCTTCATCTGGTTCGTGTTGCGTAATTGTGATGTGTCGCACACCTGTGACGTGTCTGAAACTTGTGCTAGCCTTGGGTTCATTTTTTTAAGAATATATTTGGAATTTTTACTTATTTATTCGAATAAATGTTATATTCTTATTTATAAAAACATAAAAATTCATAAATTTGGATCTTGTTACCCCATTTTTAACCTAATTAAATTATTTTTTTAAAAATAATATATTATTACCAATACTTTATTATTATTTTAGACAAGACTACGCTGAATTTAAATATAATATAACTATTTTTAATTTTTATTATAATTTTAGTTTTTCTGTTATATTTTATAAGTGGTTATAACTAGAGAATTATAATAAAAAATAATTAAAAAATAAGAATATATTTATAAAAAATATGTATATAATACAACTAAATGTAACATAGTCGTTATAGGGTTCAAGATAAATTAACTGGGTCATTACATGACATGAATGACACGGCCCATCCATATAGACATCAGTATTAGACTAAACCCTTTCATTTTAGGCCTGAGCTATGTGGGTCGGCCCAATCGCAGATCCGTTAATAGGAAGTAAACACTGGCAAAAGTCGTTTTAGAGAATGATTTGGGTTCTTCAATATTAAGGATCATGGGTCCATAGTAGGTCAGATTTTATTTTTGTATTTATAATACCTTTAATTTCCTTAAGAAATGATCAAATCATTGAAAGAGTCAATTTTTAAAATTATTTTTAATATTATCATAAAAATATAACTAATATTTCTTCCAATAATATAACAAGATTAATATATTTTAACTCTAAATTTATTTATATAGTCTTCAATTCAAAGACTTTATTAATTAAACCAATCAATGCTCAGTTATTTAAAGAACTAATCATTCCTAATCATGTCAAACGAAATTCATGTTCAGAAAGTTTAATTTACGTTCGAACTGGGTATTTTACATTGGATCAACTTGCACAATTTCATAAAATGAATGATGGATATCCGTAAAACACAATATTAATTTATAGAAGCAATTAATTAATACAATAAAATGTTAAGCGTTAATTAACACAATGTAACATATGTAGATGAGATGAGAATCAGAACCAATGTCCAGTGATCAAAATCTCCATTTTCATTTACAACCACACACTTCTGCAATATTAATATCATCACTCATGATTACCAGGAATCAATCAAATCAAAGAATTAAAAATGAGGATCCTATTCATGCATGCATGATCGTCAGTTCACCTCCGGAATGCTTTGTAGTACTGGCCGCCATGCCCGGTGATGATCCAGCCGACAATGAGTGTCACCAGCATTAAATAAGCCCGACAAAAATTCTTCCAGGGATAGACCCCCTTCCATATCTCTTTTCACAAGCTCCTCAAGTTCCTTCTTTGTAATCTTAAACTTCACCTGATCTCTGCTACCAGAAAACGAGGCATTTGTCGCCGCTGCAGATGAAGAGGAAAAAACTTCATTCTCATCCAGCAGCCTTTGCTTCTCAACATTCCCTCCGCCGCTGCCATCAGTAAAATTTTCATCGTCGTCTATTATTCTGTTACCCAACCGACTGTGTTTCGGTGTCCGCGGTTCCCAGTTGTCTTCGCCATCCCAGTACATATTCCTCTCACGTTTAAGACAATTTCCCATTTCAGATTTTCTTTGCACTGCTCTATTCTGTATGATTCAATTAATTGATATGGGGAGAAGTAGAGATATTAGGGTTGATCGATGTTGCTGAACATTTATATAGAACAGGGTGTTGCAGGAAACAGTTTTTTATTTTTATTTTTATTGTTTTGATACGTTCGAAGAAACATCCTGTTCGAAGTCCGGGTTTGGTTTGGTATTTCTTGGAAATATGGGCGTTGGTTGGTTGACCAATTAATCATGACCAGCTATAACTAGAAGGAGTTTCTTTGGATTATTTCAAATAACTAATAAATATAAATAAATGAATAACAGCAGATAGCTTCGAGTTTTGAAGAAACAGCATATTAAGACATATTTTGGAAACTGTAACAGAGAGATGTCCGTACATTTAGGGATGGCAATGCAAAAAAATAAAACAAATAGGTTATCTTAATATCTATATTTATATCCGTACCCGAATTATTCTTATCTATATATCCCATATAGATAAACATAACATACAAAAGATACCGAATATATTTTTACCATATTATCATTAATTAAATATTAGAAAAATAAAAAATAATCTCAATTTAAATCGGTGCGGTCAGGATAAGGGAGACGATATGGTCGGTTCACTCGGCCGGTTCAGCTTCCAGCAAAAGTTATGTTGGACCCACCATTTAAACTTTAACCAAAACGATAAGGCTGAATGAAGGTTTTCCTTTTTCGGTTGTATGAACGAAGGTCCTAATGTTTTGTGAATTTTTAAGTAAGTACGTAGTTTATTTGTTTATACCAAATAAGTCCTTTGTAATTGTACATGGTTTATTTTGTTTGTAGTAGATAGGCCCATGACCCATTTTAGAATAATTAAATTACCTTTCTAATATCAACAATACAAAAGACAAGCTCTTATACAATTTATACATATATACATGCATATATATAAAGAGATGTGATAATTTTATGTTATTTTACGACTTTGATCATTTTTTTTGTTATTATTCATTTTAAAAATCTTAGACAACTATCAATAATACAAGACTATTACATTAATTTATTTGTATCAGAGTAATTTATAATATTGAATTTTGATCATGACAGTATAAGAGTAAGTAACTTAATATTAAAGGTATTTTAATTAACAATTTTTATATAATCAATGCTTATTTTAAAACAAATAGAAAAATTGAAGGAACTAGTATATTTTTTCTATTTTTTTTTAATTTTTTTATCTTATCTCTTTGAAGTGTGAAATTGAATTATAGATGTCATCTGCATATATATGGTAAGTAGAAGGTAAGTGTGAACGAAGATATGGCATCGAATCTTTGACTTGTTTTGATTGATTCATTCTTCACCCACCGGAGCCCTTCGACACTAATTTCTTATAATTTTATTAAGAAACTTTCTCATTCATGTACGTTGTAATTAATATTCATTGTCAAATATCAATCGTACATTATGTTTATTAGATGCATAATTCATTAAAACTTATAACACATATATTTATAGATTGAATTTAATATATTGCATAAACAATATTACTAAAACTTGCTTTTAAATAGTTGTGACTTGTGAGTTTATCAGTAAGCCAAACCAAAATCTCATGTTAAAATTGGTATCTATTAGGGGTGGACATTTGCGGTTTGAATCGGTTTGAGGTGAAATTTCAAACCGATCCAAATATTGCAGTTTGAATTTTATGCAATCCAAATCAATCCGATAATATGTCACAAATCGCAATCAATCCAAACCGTATTATGCAGTTTGGATCGGTTTAACTTCGTGGTTTGAACTTTAAACTTAAATTAAAATATTTTATTAATTTAAATTGAGTCAAAAATAAAATTTTAAACCTTAGTTTACTTTCTAACTTAATTTTAAAATGATAAATCCATTAGTTAATCATAAAATATTAAAAAAGTAATTAATATATTATTTTATCATATAATATTAATATTATCATACAATAATATTAAGTAGATTTAATATTTATTTAAACAATTTGGTTTGACGGTTTGCGGTTTAAAATTAATCCAATCCATAACCCAAACTGTTAATAGCGGTTTCTAAAATTTCAATTTAGAGATCAATCCAACATAAATTCAAACCGATCCAAACCAATCTAATTAAACAATTTGGATCGATTTAAAGCGAATCAGTTTAAATTTGTCTACCCCTACTTTCTTCTTGTATGTAGTGTACGGACACCCTTACGGCATCGTATCGATCCGTTCTTGTTTCGGTCCTTTGACTTTCGTGCAACGCTGATGCTTCAAGTTTATTGCAAGTTGCAACACATGAACGAACACGTGCCACAACATGTGGGATTATTTTTTTAATTTTATTTGAACGGGTGATTGATTGACTCATTGACTGATTCCTCAATCAGATATGAAGATAATGCACGATTGTACATGATCTGCGATGGGTTCGTAATATTCTATCATTTTTCCTATCAACGGTTGTTGGTCAATTGTTCAACTGTTCATTACAGCCCAAGCAACTTCTCAAGGGTCGTTTCATTTGAGGTAATCCTACGGTACATTCGTATGTACGATAAATTTTATACTATTTTCAATTTTTTTAATAATTTTTTCACAATTCTCCATTTTTTTATAACATAAAATTTTATAACAAATATAACAAAAAAATTAAAAATTTTTAAATAATTACAACAATATTTTAATAATTTTTTTATAACAAATTATATATATAATAATTGAACAAACATAGATTCTTTACTTTAAAAACAACATAAACTACTGTAAGAATGAGTCTTTTGTCTAGGAGTTTTTGAAAATAAATTGGTACATTAAAAGTTGAATTAAAAATTTTAATTCTAACTAAAATTAATATAATTTCTATTTTAATTATTTAATAAAATATTTTGTTTAAAATTTCATGCTTAGACACATTGTTGTATATTTTTTCTCATTTTAAAAAATAAAAAAAGGAAACTCCCCGTCACACACACAAAAAAAATTGATTTATAAAACATAAAATTACAAGTTACAAAATTTCTTTCTTCATTTTTAGTAGCATAAAATTTCGTATTGATATATAAGTTAAGATATTTATGCGAAAGAATGAAGAAATATTTTTGTGGTTCGGTTAAATGATAATTATTTGCATTATGTTTTGTGATAATTTTTTTAATTTAAAAATTATGATAAATACCTCTTTAAATTAACTTTATTATTTTTTTTTGCAATGTAATAACTATTATATCTTTAACATTTATAAAATATAAAATTAAAAAATTATATAAAATATATAAAATTTTTATTAAAAAATTATATAAAACACATAAAATTTAATTAATAAAATTATATTTTAAAGAATATAAAAAATTTATAAATTATATTTAGTTTTTTTAATTATCATATTTTTATAAAAATTAGGAGTATAATAGTTATTACATTATAAAAAATAAAAAATAAAAAAATTAATTTAATAAGATGTATTTGTTATAACAATCAAATTTAAAAAAAAAATTATTATAAAATATAAAATGAGAGGATAATTGTCATTTAATAAAATTTATTATTATTTGTTGATGCAAAAAAACGTCCGATGATTTTTCTACACCAATAGAATTTTTTCTTGTTCTTGTTCTTGAACTTGAGGCTAGAGAGTACACAGAAAATGTCCCAAGCTGTGTTGGTGCGGCGGTTGATTCGTTAATCGGGATGAAATTCAAATACTTTAAATTATCTAAAAAAATAAAAG
>JAVXUL010000007.1:631972-650249 GCA_035590515.1 Trichilia minutiflora | reverse complement strand
TTCACTTGAAGATTTGGGTAAGGTTCCATCTTAATCTAAGCATGGATAATTTATTTGGGTTTCCATTAAATTATGTTATTTTAATAGAGAAGGTCAATAGATTTTATTTCTTCTCTGAATAAAGTGCTTAATAAATAAATAAATAAATAAAATAAGTGTTATTTTATTTATTTATTAGAATATTCTTGAAAATCTTGCCTAGAGATCCACAAATAAGGAAAGTTTTGGAATCCGGGTTTTCAAACATTCTGGCAAGAAAAAGAAATTGGAAGTAAACAGCAGTTGATTGCTACGTACCAAAATTTTTCTAACACAATTTGACAATAAATTTAATATTATTAGATTAGAATTGCAACAAAAATTTAAAAAAAATGGCAAAACAAGAGTTGAAAAGCATTATAGAAATTAAGAAAATATAAGGTACAATTACATTATGCATCAATTCATTTAGGTTTTAATCTAATAATAAATATTTAAACTTCTAAAAAGTTTTATTTTTAAATTTTAGAGGTATCATTTTTTAAGACGTTAAGAGAATTAAAGTATTAAACCATGAATTTTTAAATTCAGATACGGTAACAAATCAATTCGACTAATGTCTATTGTTGATTTGATAGATTAAAATTTTTTACATATATAAAAAAAATACTATATCATGCATCAAATAATATACCCCTAATTACAGTAAGTTACTAATAACAAGTTTGTATAAATTCATATACCAACGCTTGTGTGTGTGATAAAATTTAAATTTATGAAATTCATTAATGCTAAGGATAACTAAGCAAGTGGGTATATATTCTATATGGACCTCCTTAGGCTTTTAATAAAGTTTATAGCTATAAGTGAATGCTACCGATCTTTAGGAAATGGAGGAAAATGGAAATGATGATGATCATCACAATCGCAAAACACAACATATCATGTGATCTACTGAAAGAAAAAAAAAATATTCAACTATGGTTCCTCTCTTTAATAATATCCCTTAGCGATGTTCTTGACAGTGGTAGCCATCATTTTCAGCCCATCTTCCCCCCTTAGCCACCCATCATAATAACAATTTGAGTTTGAAATTGAATTACTAACAAGAACTATGTACAAATTCACATACAAATGCTTATGCAAGCTCATTAATCACAAGGATAACAAGCCAAGGAGGAATTTATTGTATGCAAGTTTACCCTGTCTATCATAATGCCAATATAAAAGGCCTGTTTTACAATACCATATTTTGTTTACAATTATTCGATTGCTGCAGAACATTGTGCTCCGAGGAACATTAAATCTTGGGTCAAATGAAGAACTTCAGTTTAAAATACATAATTCGCTGAACAATAATTAGACAAAGGAAAAATATTGGCTCCATTTTTTGTATAATAAGAATTCATTTATGGTATTAAAACAAATTCCAATGGCCTTGAACTCAATACTACGGTTTCTCAGGCATTTATAATGCGGTCTTTCCCTCTAATCATCAGTTCGTTCGAGCTGCCAAAAAACAGGGGTAACAAGGATCAAGATGGGTTTTCCAGTAGTTTAGCACTCTCCATCAAATACATCAAAAACTCATATTCATCTAGTTTCATTTCGGCTCCCACAAATTGCACCACTTTAAAGCTTAATTTTTTGAGAGGCTACATGTTCAAGCATGGAATGTATTATTATTCAACAAAAGAAAAACAAAAGCTGAAAAACATTTACCTTAAGCTTACATTTATGTAATGAAGGAGACGCTTTTAGGAAAGTGGCACAAGGAAGCAAGCAACAAGGATGACCCAATGATGTTGTCATTTCCAAATGCTTAAGATTGGGTAATTCAGGAATATGGCAGTAGGTTGGCTCCTGAACCTGAGTAAATGATAAAACAATGCATGAATATCAATAAGCGATTTAAGACAAAAGTACCAAAAATAATGTCAATAAAAGTAAAAAATAAAACATACTTACGTATAGACGATCCATTTGCAATTCCCGTAATTTAGTTGCATAAGAAAACTGGAAAATTGGCACATGTTATTCATCACATAATCACCAATAAGTGTCCCCAAAACATACTTCAGCAAAGACTGAAATGTTTCTGAAAGAAATAGTATCTTCTGTCCCCCATATTCAAAGATAGAAGATTCGGAGCATAAATTTCAAGATATTGCAAGCTGGGCAACACAGATAACGTTAAGTCATTCGTGCTGACTGTCTTAACACTCAGCTCCTCCAGGAATGGACAGTAAGATAATAAATGTTCAAGAACCTCCCCCGTCACACCTACAGTCTTCAACCTTAGGCTGTAAGTGATTGGAAGCTCGAATCACAACTATCAAGATGCGACGGAAAATTATATTGTCCAACAGAATATATGAGGACGAACTGTCATGAAATCCAACCCAAGTTTTTGAACTCTCTTGTCCGCAGCAAATTTGATCCAATTATCAATATCACCCTCGGAAATAAATTCTTAATCCTTCTATACTTTAATGACCCTGATGCAAACTCAATACGTGATCGACCCAGTTCACGAATGTATGCTTTACTATATCCAGTGGCTCAGTTTCCCAATCGAAATACGGGCAACTTAAGGCCATCATTGTTATTGGTTTGAGAAAGTTTAAACAAACAGTAATCCGCGTCTACAAATATCTCCATCTCCTTGATAGGAAGCTTGTCCTTGCTGCTGCTTTCATGGTCAATCAAGATGAAATATGCACCAGAAGATCATCCGGGAGTCCACTAATGCGATTCCCAATCCATCTTCACCTCTTTTCATCTTTTTCTGTTATGCAATCCCCAATCCATCTCTGTTTCTTTTTCGTTGTTCGATGGTTCATTGCAGGGGTATAGGAGGATTAAGTGGAATTCGAAATGTTTATTAGCTTCAGCAAAGCAACTCTTATAAATGAGGTAAAATTCCCAAACAAACTAGGAATGCAACAATTACCACAAGCAACATAAATAACAGGAAAAAACATAAAAGAAAATATAAGAACAGGAAGAAGAAGAATTAGGATCGTCTGTTGATTAAAATACAAATAAGGACATAATGCTTCGATTTCCTTTATACAAGTCCTTGACGTTCTATCGAGTTCAATTATGCAAGTCGTTGGAAAACGTAGCAATATATCAAACAAATTAAATTACACAAGATTGATACGTCCACAAGAAAGTTCCAGCATGGCTGTATAGAACTGGCTCAACTAAGTATCAACTCAGAACAGAAAACAATTTTAATTTGTCGAGAGAAGAGAATGCAAACCCTGCTCTTCAATCTCTTCTGTTTCTTCTACCAGACTATATTTAGTCTCAACATAAACTCAAAGCAAAATGGCTACTGAATCAGGTCATATGGTCATCCTTCCCCCTTTCAAATAAATGCAAATCCATGTTTTATTTGCCCTTGGGCTTTTATTATTGTAAAGGAGAACAATAGAACTTTTCATATGACCCAACAAAAAAGGTTGCTATTAAACTCTTGGGCCCAACAACTGCAACCCTAAGTCCATTGGGTTCGTCTATTGTCTCCCATAAGGAGGCGCCACTGCTCCAGTGGGAAGGGAAAACATTTTCCACAGAATTCAGTTTCTTTCACTGTAAAATCAAGGAGCAAATTTTATTTCTCGGCTTCTCGTTGCAAGGGAGAAGCGTAGAAGGTATCGTGTTTCCGTCTCTATCTTTCTGATTTTTTACTGTCTATTTCGCTTCAAAATTTGAACTTGAGCGTTTTTGCATGATACCTTCTCGGGTTTATTACTTCGTGCAATTGAGTCATTTTTTACTTCTTCAAGCTTATTGATTTCATATTCCCCTTTTATTAAGCGTTCCTGAACTGGGTTTACACTCTTTTGTTTCTTCATTGCAGAAACTGTTCCATTTATGAATAAGCTTTCAAGCTTTCTATGTTATCAGTCTTCAGTTTGTACAAAAGAAGTGGTCTTTTAATCCGGTCTTTTCACGTGGGCAAGCAATTCGCTAACCCAGGTAAAGAGGATATTGTTTTT
This sequence comes from Trichilia minutiflora, assembly GCA_035590515.1. Taxonomy (NCBI): domain Eukaryota; kingdom Viridiplantae; phylum Streptophyta; class Magnoliopsida; order Sapindales; family Meliaceae; genus Trichilia; species Trichilia minutiflora. The sequence goes on along the minus strand of JAVXUL010000007.1, from coordinate 646,260 downwards.
AACTCAATATGTGTGAATTTAAGACAAAGGAAATGGAAAGTCTTGGAGAAAATGATTCCAAGTACCACAAATTCATTAGTAAGTCGTGTAGTTTGCGAGTTCCGGCAATCACCAAAATTAGCTTTGGAATTTTACACTTGGTATGGAGAGAGCAAGGGTATTTCACACTCATTAGAATCTTCTAGTTCTATAGTTCATGTGTTGGTCAACTCTAGGAGATTCGATGATGCATTGTCGATAATGGGGAACTTAATGCATGAAAATAATGTACCCCCTTTAGAGGTTTTGGAAGAGTTGCTTAATAGTTATGAAAAATGTGATGCAACTCCGGCTGTGTTTGATGCCTTGGTTAGGGCTTGTACTCAAAATGAAGCCACTGAGGGTGCTTATCAAGTGATTCAGAAGTTGAAATTGAAAGGTTTTTTGGTTTCAATTCATGCTTGGAATAATTTTTTGAGTCATCTTTTGAAGTTAAATCATATTGATAAATTTTGGAAAATGTATAAGGAAATGGTGTCTTCTGGATATGTTGAGAATGTGAATACTTTTAACTTGGTTATTTATGCAATTTGTAAGGAATGTAAACTTGAAGAAGCATTATCAGTATATTATCGGATGTTGAAGAGTGGGATATGGCCAAATGTTGTTTGCTTCAATATGATAATAAATGGAGCTTGCCAGATGGGAGACCTAGAATTTGCCATGAAGCTTTTTCAGAAGATGGGAGTTATGTCAGGAGATAATGTTTTGCCCAATTCAGTGACCTACAATTGTATCATTAACGGGTTTTGCAAAATAGGAAGAATAGCATTTGCCGAACAAATTCGTAGTGATATGGTTACAGCTGGTATTGACTGTAATGTGAGGACCTATGCACCTTTGATTGATGGATATGCAAGAGGCAGGAGTTCCGAGGAGGCACTGAGGTTGTGTGATGAAATGGTGGAGCGGGGCTTGATGCCTAATACTGTTGTTTACAATTCTATCATCCATTGGCTTTTTGCAGAAGGAGATATAGATGGGGCTTCTTTGCTATTATCAGACATGATTGAGAAGCATATATGCCCTGATCAATACACCCACTCCATCCTCACAAAGGGTCTTTGCAGAAATGGATATGTAATGCAAGCTTTCAAAGCTCATAACCAATTTCTAGAGAAACATGTTATAGAAGATGCATTTTCACACAATATCCTCATCAATTATCTTTGCAAGACCAATAATTTAGCAGGAGCTAAGCAGCTATTGAGCTGTATGATTGTTTGTGGTTTGATTCCTGACATTTTTACCTATGGTACTCTGATTGATGGGTATTGTAAGGAAGGCAAACTAGATAGTGCCGTTCAGATTTATGAAAATATGATAAAGGTCAGGGAAAACCCCAACTTGGTAATATACAATACCATTCTAAATGGCCTGTGCAAGAAGGCATCTGTAGATGCTGCAAAGTCTTTGCTAGATGCATTACAGAGGATGGGTTTACTTGATGCCATAACCTATAACACTTTGATAAATGGGTATTGCATCACTGGGAAGATTGCTGAGGCATTTGCATTGTTTTCTGAAATGAGAAATGCAGGGATTTCAGTTAACAAAGTCAGTTATAACACATTGATAAACGCTTTATGCAAGTTTGGGTGTTTTCAACAAGCAAAAGAGCTTATGAAGGTGATGATTCTTCATGGCATTGATCCTGATTTCATATCATACACAACTCTTGTTACCAATTTCAGTAAGAATTGCAGTCCAGACGAAGTGATTGAATTGCATGACTACATGGTGCTCAAGGGAGTAATTCCTGATAGGCAAACGTATAACGCCATTGTTAGCCCGCTACTTAGTGAAAAAAGTTCCGATGATCAAGTGTAGCATGGCAGAATGGATCTCTGAGGTCACCATGGATTGATTATTTGGATTGTCTTACAGTAAGCTAATCAATCCACTGATTAACCACTAGTCCCTGCTCTAGGACTCCAATTCTGTTTCTGCTCAACAAAGAATGTGCTGAATGTCTGTACACAGCGAACTGGATGTACTTTTCATCTTATTTAGGACTCCAACTCTGTTTTCGGAGTAACTTTATACTGATTGGTACCCTCTCGACCACATGTTCCATCTAGTTATTGATTTTGGTTTAGATATCTATCAGTTGCAATTTGCGCCCTTCTGTAATGTAAATATTTTGCCTAAATCGACAAGCCCACCAATAATTGCTGGACTAACCGCGTTCCCCTCCAAATTTCACCCTAGTTTTCCAACTTGTTTTATCATTTTCGAGTTACCCATAACACAGCTATCAGTGGAGGAAGGATGTAACCATCTACTTGCTAATTGCCATATTCAATGACCCCAAAATACCAAACATCAAGATATTTCGAAGTTGCAGGATTTCTTTTTCCTTTTCGGGGCGATCTAATTAGTGTGGCAGCACATACGAACTGCGACTCGATCGAGATCAGATCACGAGATCATATTACATCAGATAGGCCACAACTAGGAAAATAAATGACAAAAAAATATAAATAAATATGAATCAAATTCATGTCCCAAGCAATCAACGGTCAAAATCCTTACCCAAAAGGCTCGTCCACTTTCCTCCTTTTCCTCCACTCATTCCTTCTTCCTCCCTCCGTACTAGAAGAGTCACGGAAGAAAAAGATAGAGACTCACAAAACAATCACCTAATACAAAACAAACCCACAAGCCAAAACTCTCCCTCTTTCCATTCTTGTTCAGCTCCAAGAATCCATTAGCACCATGTCTTGCTCAAATTTAACAACAATGTGGGCATCCTCAAAACCATCTCTTCCTGATATTTCGTCCCCCTCTTTTGGTTCATTTCTCAACCCTTTCCAGTTTCCCTTTAACAATTCATCCGCCACCATTCCTTCAAGATCTTCATCGGTTGCCCCAGTTCATTGTGATCTCCGTGAGCTAAGAGAGCGTATTGATTCTGTAAAGAATACTCAGAAGATCACTGAGGCCATGAAACTTGTTGCAGCTGCTAAAGTCAGAAGAGCTCAAGAAGCTGTTGTCAATGCCAGACCTTTCTCAGAAACTCTTGTCGAAGTTCTTTACAACATAAATGAACAGCTCCAAACCGAAGACATAGATGTTCCTCTGATCAAAGTTAGGCCTGTCACGAAAGTTGCTTTGGTGGTTGTCACAGGTGATCGTGGACTTTGCGGTGGTTTTAATAATGCTATTATCAAGAAGGCTGAATCCAGAATTGCAGAATTGAAAGATCTTGGACTTGAATATACTATTATTAGTGTTGGTAAGAAGGGTAATTCTTATTTCCTGCGTAGACCTTATATTCCTGTCGATAAAATTCTTGAAGGAGGTTCATTACCTACTGCAAAAGAAGCTCAAGCAATAGCAGATGATGTTTTTTCCCTCTTTGTTAGTGAAGAAGTAGACAAAGTTGAGCTTTTGTACACCAAATTCGTGTCTTTAGTTAAGTCTGATCCTGTGATTCACACATTACTTCCGCTATCACCAAAGGGAGAAATTTGCGATATCAATGGAAATTGTGTTGATGCTGCTGAGGATGAATTCTTTCGATTGACGACAAAGGAAGGAAAGCTGACTGTGGAGAGAGATGTTGTGAGGACTGAAACCCCATCTTTTTCTCCCATTTTACAGTTTGAGCAGGACCCAGTTCAGATTCTCGATGCTCTTTTGCCCCTCTATCTAAACAGTCAGATTTTGAGGGCTTTGCAGGAATCAGTAGCCAGTGAACTTGCTGCAAGAATGAGTGCTATGAGCAATGCAACTGATAATGCAGTGGAGTTGAAGAAGTCCTTGTCTATTGTATACAACAGGCAGCGCCAAGCCAAAATTACGGGAGAAATTTTGGAGATTGTTGCCGGTGCAGAAGCTTTAGTGTAGACAGAAGTAGGTAAATTTATAGCTGTTCACGTCCCTTATTCATTCAAATATGCTTGTTTAAGAAGAGTTCTGTAGAATTTACACTCTTTATTATTTTTTCATTGCATTTCTCAGCTGCAAATAAACTTGACGCACACTGAGAACTTGTAATGTATCTTGGAACAGAACTTTTTACTTTTATCTTTGTATGTTTTTGTTTTCAACCCTTAGTTCTTCCTATACAAGTATAATTTGAATATGTAATTCCAGGTTCCCTTCGTTTGCTTATACTCCTGGTTACCTAATAAACAAAAGGCTATTCTTGCTCATTCTATTTGATTGGTTTAAGTTAAGAAATTTTAAGTGTTATTGATGTCTGAAAACCCATTTCATCTTTTTTTGTTAAGATCACCAACATAAGTGCCCTTCTCTTTATGTTGATCATCTTACAAACTTGCATTGCTGTCAAAATCAATCATTTCGCCTTGAGTTAGAATTTCGAAATTGCAGTGTTGTTGTACGTTAAGTTTTACAGAACGATCCTAAATCCTAATCCCTCACATAAACGAAGATCAGCAAGCCAAATAAGCCACCATGTTTTCCAAAATATACTGATACTGTAACTGCAAGAATTGACCACCTCCTAAAAGAGGAAAACGCAGAGAAAAATAGAGGGATCTAGCATTTCTAATTCTATCAGCAGAGAAAGACATACAAGTCTAGCATATCTGACCCCATATAAGAATCAAGTCTCAGAGAAAATATAGCTGAAATTGCCACAAATTTCTAATTAAGTAAACTCTGATGATTTCTGTTGAAGCAAAAACATAAAACTCCATTGTTTTCGGCATCCGCCATAATGGAAAGATAAAAAAAAGCTGTCCATAGGAAAATGTCAATGTGTTTCCGTTTTTGCAGTGATGTTGTTGTCCCTGTTAACCATTTTCCTTTCTTGTTCCCACTTTCTTCATATCTCTCTGACTCTTACATTTCATGGTGAGTTAACTTGCCAAATAGAGAGAAATCACAACAATTGATTATTGCATAAATGGTATGGAAGAAATAGGTTGCAGTTTCAGAATAGATCAAGCTCATACTGTTCCAAACAAGGTAAGATGCGCCGCGCCCTATAATTCTTGACCTGTTAAATAGAAATCAAGGGTACTAACACATACTCTTGAATTAGTTTTTGTTCATTATCTGAAAAATCAAGGGTAAACTAATTATAATTTCAAAATCACATCATCTCAACACATAAACATATTCATTTAATTTTCTCTCAATAATAACAGCACCAAGAAAAAGAAAATATGGTGATGAATTGATGATCAATTTATTCATGAGTTATGATAAAATTGAAAAATATGAATTAAATGGAAATAACAAATATCACTACTCCATTTTTGGTAACAAAATACTTTCCTTTTATATTTAAAAGTTATGATAAATATTCCTCTAATATTTATCTCTGCCTTAAAAATATTAAAAAATAAAGAAAATCATATAATTTTAATAATTTTTTATAAAAATTACAATACTTTTCACACTTAAAATAAAGATATAATAATAATTTTACTCTTAAATGAGACAATAATAATATTTAAAAAAAATATTTATCATAATCTTTAAATTTTAAAAAGAGTTTCATTAAAAAAATTAAGTAGAAGATATTTATTATTTTAAAAAATTATAAGAATATATTTGTTATTTAATTATGAATTAATTTTAATAAAAAATAAGATAAATATAAAATAATTATATATATATATATATAGATAGATAGATATATATATATATAGAGAGAGAGAGAGAGAGAGATGCAATAAATGAACACTGCTTATCCTGACTGTTTATTCCTGACTGTTTACAGACGCTTTGATGTGGCTTCCAGTCTCCTTTTACTTCTAATTGCTTTTCACACCCTCAAAAAGTTTGAGAAATGTACAAAATTGATTATTTTTTAAAATTATTTTATGAAAATAATTAAATTTTAAAAAAGATAATTAATTAAATTAAAAATATATATTTTAAATAATTTTATTTTTATTTAAAAGTGATTTTTTTTTATTTTATTTAAAAATGTATTTTTGAATATGGTATATTTACATAATCAAAAGGAGATTTTTTTATGATCTTCGAAAGTATATTTTTTAACAAGAGAAAAAAAATTAAATTTTAAATAAAGATAAAATCATTCAAAATATATATTTTTAATTTGATTGATTAATTTTTTTTAAATTGATTATTTTCGAAAAATGATTTTAAGAAATGATTTTTTTATTACAAAATCCAAAAAATTTTGTTTACTTTTTCTAAAATTTATTATTTTATTATTTAAATAATATTTTTGTAAAAAATATCACTTATCTCCTTTAAAATTTATAATTTTCTTAAATTATTTCAATAAAATTATTTATATATCTTTAATAATTATTAATAATTAATAAATTTTAGAATGATAGTTTTAAAAAGAGGGATGGAGATTTGAGGGGAGAAATAATTTTTTTTTTTTAAATATAGGAGAGTCGAAATAAATACCCTTGAATTTAAAATTGATAATAAATATTTTTTATAATTAATTTATTTTTTATGACATAATACTTCTATTTTTTTTATAAAAGTCTATTTTATTTTAAACTTTACGAATATAATAGTTATTATATTATAAGAAAAAAATTTAATTAATGAAATGATATTATAGGTGTATTTGTTATTAGTTTTAAATTTTAGGAGTATTTATTAAAAAAAAGGGAAATATGCGAAAATAATTAATTTTTTAAATAAATTTTTAAAAATAACAATGTTAAAAAAACATTAACCAAAATATTCAAAAATATATATTTTTAGACGATTTTATCCATATTCGAAAGTCAATGTTTTTTATTATATTCGAAAGTATACTTTTGAACAAGGTATATTTATATTTAAAAATAAATATTTTTTTGTCTTTTATTATATTTGAAAGTGTACTTTCGAATAAGGTATACTCATATTTAAAAATGAATATTTGTTTATCATGTTCGAAAGTGTCATGTTTGAAAGTACGAATATAGGTAAAATTATCCAAAAAAACAGATTTTTTTTAGATGTTTTGATTAATATTTTTTTGATATAGTTATTTTTGAATTTTTTTTAAAAAAATTGGTTATTTTGATATATTTCAAAAAAAAAAAGTAGGAGGATATTAGTAATTTTTTAAAACTATGTGGGGGATATTTGTAATTCTCCAAAAAAAATATTATCTAAGTGATATCTACCATCAAATTTTACCAACGGGTAACGTGGACGGTGGATCTAAAATCGATTGTAAATTTAATTTTTCACTAGAATAGAAACAGCCACAAGTTGAAAATGTAAGCTTGTCGCTTCCTCACTAGATCCCACGAACATTCTTCCAATATGCTACTGACGTGCCATCTTTTTATTGGATGTGTCAATTCCTGATTTGATTCTACAACCATCCAATCGCATCACTAAATAATAATAGCCTCTGAAAAAGTTAAATTTTTGAAAAGATTAACGAAAAAAGTAAGTATTTATATCGTACTTTTATATGCATATTAATAAGTAGTCCAGTCTATATGTACTGTCCGATCCTCATCACAAAAAATTCGACGGTTAATATGTTTTATTGACTGATAGCACACGGTACTATTGAATACAGAGTGAAATTATAGACACTTGCGGCTGAGATTCTAGGACTCTTTTCTGGCAGTTCATCGGCCCTGACGCTTCAACTTGCGAAGTTTTAATTTTTATATTGAAGTTTGATTTTTTTACCATTAATTATTATTATTTTTGGAATGCACAGCTGTAAGAGGAATATGGGATTGTGTTCACAACTGGATCAGTGATTAGATTGATTGCGGTGAAGGTGTTTAAAAGAACACAGCTTCAGAAAGCAAACATTCGTTTCCTGCGTATAGAAGGTTTTTTTTTTTTTTTTTTTTAGAAATCTGCGTATAGAAGTTAGTGGCCATGGAAGTTGGTTTGCAGTTGCAGAGCTCAGTTAGTTGCAGAGCTGTGTTTCATGAGATAGGCATTTTCAAGTTCAAACCTTTTGTGGGTTCATTCTCCCATGTCAACACAACACAAGTAAGTTGATTTGTTGATTCTGAATATGAAGGAATGAAGAACTATTTGTATTTTGTTGGAAACAATTCCAGTGGTGATAAGAGTTTGTTTACTTATTGAATTTCCATTTCCAATGACTTCTACTGATCATTTGGTTCTGATTTCTGGTTCACTTATTGTTTAATTCTTAAAGTTTATTTTCTTTTTAATTGGGCATTTAACTTTCATTCTATTTTACTTTGTGTAATTAAGTCAGGATTTGTTATAGTGGTTTCCATTCCCATTTCATTGATTTGACTGTAAGAGTATAATTTTAATGGAATACACTATAACATGATGGATCTCAAATTTTGGTACTATTGCTTTCAGTTTATTTCATGGCGCAATGAGCACCACGCAAGAGGAGTTTTGCAGAGAATCTATGCTGCTTCAGGTTGGTTTCTTGCGTAGTTCTAGCTGAGCCGGTTTAATATGAAGTTGACAAATACATTACTTCGTATTGCATTTCTAAATTTATTTATTTATTTTGGTTGTTCCATAGATTTTTCAAAGAGGAGACAAAGAAAAGTCTCAACACCAAAATCTAAGGACACCGCTCCAAAAGGATTTATCCCAAAATCACCTGTGGGAACAAGCATCCAGAAAAGAGATCAAAAGAAAAATGGCGAGAAAGAGGGTTCAGGCATGCCACGATCGGGGGAGTATGGAAGGCCTACGAAGCATACATCCTCGGCAACGGTTGGAATTGAGCAGAAACCAGTAGTTGAACTTTATAGGGATAAACAAATTGAGGAAGAAGATGTTGATATAACTGAAAAGGAAGATGAGGATATACCACGGATGAGTAAAAATATGTCGCCTTCTAAAAGCATTCAAGTGGTGGAAAATAGAAGTGTAGGCAGAATTGATGATGTGTTCCAGAAGAAAGAGACAAGTCCCAAAACAGATATTGAGAATGTGACAGACAAGTCAATTTCAAATAGAAAGAATTTGATTCTTAATAAGAGCAATGACATTGTAAAAGATGAAAGTAATAAGACTGATATAAAAGCCTCTAGTGCTGCTGCCCTTGAATTAAAGATGGAAAGGGAAGCAAATTTACGTAAACAGGAAATTGAGACGCTTGCTGAAGAGAACTTCCTGTCTGGAAACAAGATGTTTGTTTATCCACTGGTAGTGAAACCTGATCAAGATACAGAAGTGTTCCTTGATAGGAGTCTGTCCACTCTGAATAGCGAGCCGGATATTCTCATCATGGGAGCCTTCAATGACTGGCGATATAAGTCTTTTACATTCAGGTTGAGCAAGACCCACCTTAATGGGGATTGGTGGTCATGTCAGCTTCATGTTCCCAAGGAAGCATATAAGATGGACTTTGTATTCTTCAATGGAAAAGATGTGTATGATAATAATGATCAGAAAGATTTCTGCATACCTGTAGAAGGTGGAATGGATGCATATGCATTCGAAGATTTCTTGCTTGAGGAAAAACGTAGGGAGCAAGAAAAACTTGCTAAGGAGAAAGCTGAACAGGAAAGACAAGAGGAAGAGCGGAGACAATTTGAAGCAGAACAAGCAGCTATTGAAGCGGATAGAGTGCAGGCAAGGATGGAGACTGATACAAGACGAAAAAGGTTGCAAGAGCTGATGAAACTTGCTACAACGTCAGTTGATAATGTTTGGTACATAGAGCCCAGGGAGTTTAAAGGTGAGGACTTGGTCAAGTTATATTATAATAAAAAATGTGGCCCTCTTTCTCATGCTAAGGAGCTGTGGATTCATGGGGGGTATAATAATTGGAAAGCTGGGTTGTCCATCGCCGCTACACTTGTCAGCTCAGAGAAAACAGATGGAGATTGGTGGTTTGCTGAAGGTAAGTGCAAAAATAAATTTTCTCTGTTGTTGGATTTACTGGAAGTAAAAATGAAAATGCTCTGGATACCTCCAATGACTTATACAACGTAACTTTGTGAGTGCAGTTCTTGTACCCGATCGAGCCCTTGTGTTGGATTGGGTCTTTGCTGATGGGCCACCTGGGAAAGCCATTGTGTATGATAACAATATGCGCCAAGATTTCCATGCTATTGTTACAAAAAGCTATCCTGAGGAATTTTACTGGGCTGAGGAAGAACAAGAAACATTCAGGAAACTCCAAGGGGAGAGGAGATTAAGAGAGGAAGCTATTCGTGCCAAGGTCATTAATTAAACACTGAATAAAAAAATATAGCAAAGTTGAAAATTTTTTTGTGGCTAATTTCTATGACAGCATTCTTGCATTTTTAAAATTGACTAGAGTTTTGATTTGGTGGGTCCTGTCTGATACTTTGTTTTCTTATGACAATTGTGACTATTGTAAATGAATTTTACAATACTCAAAATGGGTATTGGAGGTTCTCTTATCTTCATTTGTGTTGAGGCAAATTTAGATTTTTTTCGACTAAACTATTGATGTAGCTTATAATTGATTTCTTTGTCTTTTAATTGTTACTTGTTACTGATTTCTGATTTCTGATTTCTTTCTTCTCTACTTTCAGGCTGAGAAAACTGCACGCATGAAAGCTGAAACAAAAGAGAAAACATTGAAGAGGTTTCTGTTGTCCCAAAAACATATTGTTTATACTGATCCTCTTGATGTTCAAGCGGGAACTACAGTGAAAGTATTTTATAATCCTGCCAACACAGTTCTCAATGGAAAATCTGAAATTTGGTTCAGATGTTCATTTAATCGTTGGACCCATCACATGGGTGTATTGCCACCTCAAAAGATGTTGCCTGTGGAAAATAGTACTCGTGTTAAAACCACAGGTGAGTTGTCTTCTTATAAAATACATTTTTGAAAAACAGTGGTAGATTTATGACCAGTTTATGATTTTTAGTTGTGACCATCTCCTTGCAAAATAGTGGCCTAGGTATGATTTCCTTATCAGAAAAAAAAAGAAGTGTTATGTGTTTTTTCTTCAATTATTACAATATATCTCAAGCTCTGCTTTCAGTCATTTTGTCACCAACTTTTCAGCTGCTGCTTATTTTCAAAAGAATTTGAAGACTGGACAACAAAATTAAAACCTTGTTACTCTGTGCCAAGATAGCGATGTACAGCTTGACACACATATACGTGTATTATGCATCGGAGATCCTTAAAACTTGTTGTATATAGGTTAAATGGTTTTGGTCCCCTCTCTTTGTACTCTATGAACGGCAGATCTTTCATTTCTTGTACTTGGGATCTAAAATTAAAATTAGTTGGTTTGTTGGTTCCTTGCCTCATTGTAAAGGGAGCTCTAATCAGGCTGGTGTTCCACCACATTTATATTTAGGTTGCGTTGCATGACAATGAACATTAAAGTATCAACTATCTAGCTGTAATTGTTTGAGACTCAAGGTTGTGTGATTTTTGTGTTTTTGCAGTCAGGGTTCCCCTGGATGCATACGAGATGGATTTTGTATTCTCCGAGAAGGAAGATGGAGGAATTTTTGACAATAAAAATGGCATGGATTACCACATACCTATCTTTGGAGGACTTGCGAAGGAGCCACCGATGAACATTGTGCACATTGCTGTTGAAATGGCTCCCATTGCTAAGGTAACTTTAGGTCATTAAGTAGATTCATTTTTGTGCTTAACATTTTTTAGCTATTATTCATAATATACTGATTTGTCAACAGGGTTTTTACAGTCTTTACTCGCTTGGAACTAATGTCTATGTCATTTTAAAACTTAGGCATCTGTAACTTGGGGAAGTTACCTTGGTATTCCAATAATATAAAACAGTTAAATTGTTTTGAAATTGGAACAAAGTTTGAGGTTGTTAATTCCAAGAAGTTGTGCACAAATGATAAGTAACTGAGTCCAATATATGGTTATCTTGTGCACAAAAGCTGTACTTATATCCTTTTTATTTCTGTTTCCTGTAATATCCAATATCTGTGGCAGGTTGGAGGTCTTGGTGATGTTGTCACTAGTCTATCCCGTGCTGTTCAAGATTTAAACCACAATGTGGACATCATTATTCCAAAATATGACTGTTTGAAACACAACCATGTAAGCTTCATGGCCGTGGCTTTATCAGATTTAACTTAAAATCTTTTGTGCTGGACATTTGGTTTTAGTTCCTTAAGTTTGATGTTTTTGAATTGTATTCTTGGTATACTGGGCATGTTCTCTTTCATATTGTGGTTTGCAATCTTCTAGGCATGTCTCTTTTTTGGTCGAATCAAATTTTGGTTGAAATAGTTTAAATTTTTGTGGATTCCTGTGCCAGATCGGCTGAATTCCATTGAAAAGTTCTAATTTCATACTTTTACACTTTTCCCGGTTTCTTCCTACAAACTTTCGGAACATCAATATGGCAACTACTGTGGATGTTAACTTCTTTTTATCTTAATAATTGCATGTATGTGGCAGTCCTCATGCTATTATTGGTTGTTTATGGTATTTGGTCTTAATTTTGTTATGAAATTTGATTAATTGAGTGAATGTGTTCTGAATAGGTGAAGGACTTACACTACAATAGAAGCTATCACTGGCATGGGACAGAGATAAAAGTATGGGTTGGGAAGGTGGAAGGCCTGTCAGTCTACTTTTTGGAACCTCATAATGGGTAATCCTTCACAACCTGATGCTATGTGTTTCATTTGCAGATTTCTACTCATATTCTTGTATGGTATGTATATGTCTCTGTAGTTATTCTTATACTAAAGCCTATTAGTTCTTCAGATGTTTTTTTTCTTTTAACTAACTGGGTGGAATTTTAATAAGTTAAGTTTAAATGGCTTGTGCAAGTTGTTCTACTCTTTGCACTGAGCTCTATTTGTTTATATAACGACTCTGTAAACTGGGTTTAAGCAAAAATCATGAGTCAACACCTTAGGTTTGCATTGTTGAGTTATTTACCCCCAAGAGATTAACTACTACCATATTGCACAATGAAGCTGTGAACTTTACTCATGTTGAATAATACTGATGAATTTGTTTGAGATGAATTTTAACTGATAAATTACTAACTTTAAGACCTTTAAATACATACCAAATGATGTGCAAAGTCCCAAAACTATAACTATCTGTTATGCAGCCACCAAGTGTTGACAACATTAATTTGGATGCTAATCTTTTTCCAGTCTATTACCTCGAGCAATTAGGTTGAGTGGTGGAAGACTCTTGGATCTAACCAAGAGGTCAGGGGTTCAAAATCACTTGGGGCCACTTATCTGGGATATTTATTATCCCGCAAGTTTCCCGAGTTCCAAAGATGTAGGGCCTGGCAGTAGTCCTCAATTTAGGACCAAGCGAACATATAAAGGTCAATGAATTTCTGGGTATTGAAAAAAAAAAGCCCTTATTTTTTTTCCAGTAATGGATTAATGGTCAATGTAGAATCTCGTTTTCGCTGATCATGTATGACCTAATTGTCTTTGTTACATATCTTGTAGGCTCTAGCTCAGAACCTATTCTGCTATGTTTATTTTTCTAAAGATCTTCATGTTTTATAAATTTCTTTTCCACAAATTTCAGTTTCTCCATACAAAGAAGTATTCTTTATAAGACTTCTCAATGCACCTGTTTGTTGTAGATTTTTTGGGAAGGGTTGCATATATGGCTGCAACAATGACGGAGAGAGGTTCGGCTTCTTTTGCCATGCTGCCCTCGAATTTCTGCTCCAAGGTGGATTTCATCCTGTAAGTGAGCGATATTAATCCAATGCAAAATCATTTTGTATCTATCATCAATTTTGCGGACTTGTATGTTTTATTCTTGCTGACTTATTATCATTTTTCTTTTTAATATGAACATGTATATTTATAATTGGAAAATTTCCATTGCTTAAAGAAAGGATATTGCTTGATATCATTTATACATGCCACAGCTATGTCCATCATTCTCTTTTTTCAATTTTTTTTCCCGGTTTTTAATATTCATGCTAAGATATGAATGTAAAATCTTATCCTACCTTACTGAGTATGTGCAATCCATGTGATTCTAGACATTTATATATCCACTCTAACTGGTACTTTACAATGGGCAGGATATTATCCATTGCCATGATTGGTCTAGTGCTCCTGTATCCTGGTTGTTCAAGGACCACTATATGCATTATAATCTTAGTAAAGCTCGAGTTGTTTTCACGATACACAACCTTGAATTTGGGACACATCTCATTGGGAAAGCTATGGCATACTCAGACAAGGCTACAACTGTGAGCATATACTATTTCCTAGATCATTTAATGTCCTTCTACCTGAGTCTTGAATGCAGTTTATAATTTATGCTTTAGTGCCTGTTTGGCCCAGCTTTTTTATTGCTTCTCAATCTCTTTTTGTCAAAAGCTGTGCCAAACACATATAAA
>JAVXUL010000007.1:621248-631872 GCA_035590515.1 Trichilia minutiflora | reverse complement strand
ATTTTTGAATGAAAATTATTACTGTGGACATTTTTGAATTTTGATTATGAACAGTGGGTATTTTTGGTTAATTCCCATTAAACTAATAGCGGTGAAGGCGTTTCAAAGAACACAGCTTCAGCAAGCAAACATTCGTGCCATGACATATAGAAGTTGGTACCATGGATGTTGATTTGCTGTTGCAGAGACAGCGGGGCTGTCTTTCATGAGAGGGGCGTCTTGAAGTTCAAACCTTTTGTGGGTTCATTCTCTCATGTCAACACAACACAAGTAAGTTGATTTGTCGATTGAGTATGAAGGCATGAAGGGCTATCCGTATTTTGTTGGAAACAACTCCAGTTGTGATAAGAGTTTGTTTACTGATTGGATTTCCATTTCCAATGATTTTTACTGATCACTTTGTTCTGATTTCTTGTTTACTTATTGTATAATTCTTAAGTTTATTTTCTTTTTAATCGGGCATTTAACTTTCATTCTGTATTACTTTGTGTATTTTAGTCAGGACTTGTTATAGTGGCTTCCGTTTGCATTTCATTTATTTGACTGTAAGAGTATAATTTAAATGGAATACACTATAGCATGATGGATCTCAAATTTTGACACTGCTGCTTTCAGTTTATTTCATGGCGCAATGAGCACCCTGCAAGAGGAGTTTTGCATGGAATCTATGCTGCTTCGGGTTGGTTACTTGTTTGTGAAGTTGACAATACATTACTTCTTATTGCATTTCTAAATTTGTTTATTTATTTAATTTGCTTGTTGCATAGATTTTTCAAAGAGGAGATAAAGAAGAGTCTCAGCACCAAGACCTAAGGAGACTGCTTCATAAGGATTTATCCCAAAATCATCTGAGAGAACAAGCATCCAGAAAAGAGATCAAAAGAAAAATGGTGAGAAAGAGGGGTCAGGCATACCAGGATTGGGAGAATATGGATGGCCTACGAAGTCCTTGACAACAGCTGTATTGAGCAAAAACCAGTAGTTGAACTTTCTAGGGATAAACAAATTGAGGAAGAAGATGTTGATATAACTGAAATATAACACAGATAAAAAAAAATTTGACCTGTTCTAAGGGCAGTCAGGTGTAGGCAGAATTGATGTTGTGTTCCAGAAGAAAGAAACAAGTCCCAAAAGAGATATTGAGAATGTAACAGACAAGACAACTTCAAAGTGAAAGGATTTGATTCCTAATAAGATCATTGATATAGTAAATGATGAACGTAATAAGACTGGTTCAAAAACCTCTGATGACAATGCCCTTAAATTAAAGCTGGAAAGGACAGCAAATTTGTGTAAACAGGAAATTGAGAGGCTTGCTGATGAGAACTTCTTAACTGGAAGCAAAATGTTTGTTTATCCATCGGTAGTACAACCTGCTCAAGGAGACTGCCCACTCTGAATAGCGAGCCAGATATTCTCATCATGGGAGCCTTCAATGACTGGCAATATAAGTCTTTTACATTCAGGTTGAACAAGGCCCAACTCAATGGGGATTGGTGGTCATGTCAGCTTCATGTTCCCAAGGAAGCAAAAAAGATGGACTTTATGTTGTTCAATGGGCAAGACGTGTATGATAATAATGATCGGAAAGATTTTTGCATACCTGTAGAAGGTGGAATGGATGCGTTTGCATTTGAAGATTTCTTGCTTGCAGAGAAATGTAGGGAGCAAGAAAAA
Source organism: Trichilia minutiflora (assembly GCA_035590515.1). Classification (NCBI taxonomy): domain Eukaryota; kingdom Viridiplantae; phylum Streptophyta; class Magnoliopsida; order Sapindales; family Meliaceae; genus Trichilia; species Trichilia minutiflora. The sequence goes on along the minus strand of JAVXUL010000007.1, from coordinate 630,195 downwards.
CTTGCCAAGGAGAAAGCTGAACAGGAAAGACAAGATGAAGAGTGGAGGCGATTTGAAGCAGAACAAGCAGCTATTGAAGCAGATAAGGCGCAGTCAAGGATGGAGACTGAGACAAGAAGAGACATGTTGCAAGAGCTGATGAAAATTGCTGCAATGTCAGTTGATAATGTTTGTTACATAGAGCCAAGGGGATTAAAGGTGAGGACTTGTTCAAGTTATATTATAACAAAAAATCTGGTCCTCTTGCTCATGCTAAGGGGCTCTGGGTTGTCCATTGCTGCTAAACTTGTTAGCTCAGAGAAAACAGATGGAGATTGGTGGTTTACTGAACGTAAGTGCAAAATATACATTATCTCTGTTGTTTTTTGTGGTGGCTCATTACACTCAGAAGACATTACTATAGTTGGATTTACTGGAAGTAAAAATGAAATGCTCTGGATGCCTCCAATGACTTGTTATACAACATAACTTTGTGAGCAACTATATTATTTTTGCAGTTCTTGTACCTGATCAAGCCCTTGTGTTGGATTGGGTCTTTGCTGATGGGCCACCTGGGAAAGCCAGTTTGTGTGATAACAATAAGCCTCAAGATTTCCATGCTATTGTTCCAAAAAGCTACCCTGATGAATTATACTGGGCTGAGGAAGAACACCAGACATTCAGGAAACTCCAAGAGGAGAGGAGACTAAGAGAGGAAGTTGTTTGTGCCAAGAACAATTAATTAAATTCTGCAGAAAAAAATGTAGCAAAGATGAAAATTTTTTGTGGCTAATTTCTGTGACAGCATTCTTGGTCATATTTAGAGTTGACTGGAGTTTTGATTTGGTGGGTACTTTCGAATACTTTGTTTTCCTGTGACTATTGTAGATGATTTTACAATACTCGAGATGGTTATTGGAGGTTCTGTTATCTGCGTTTATGTTGAGGCAAATTTAGATTTTTTTTGACTAAACTATTGATGTAGTGTATAATATATTTCTTTTTCTTTTTATTGCTACTTATTACTGATTTGTTATTTCTTCTCTATTTTCAGGCCAAGAAAACTGCATGCATGAAAGCTGAAATAAAAGAGAGAACATTGAAGAGGTTTATGTTGTCCCATACACATATTGTTTATACTCATCCTCTTGATATTCAAGCGGGAACCACAATGAAAGTTTTTTACAATCCTGCCAACACAGTTCTCAATGGAAAATCTGAAGTTTGGTTCAGATGTTCATTTAATCATCGGACCCATTGCCACCTCAAAAGATGTTGCCTGTGGAAAGTAGTACTCATATTAAAACCACTGGTGAGTTTTCTTCTTGCAAAATACATTTTTGAAATATAGTGCAAGATTTATGACCAGTTTATGATTTTTAGTTGTACCATCTCCTTGCATTGTAGTGGCCTAGGTTTGACTTGTCAGGAAAAAAAAAAGTTGTGTGGTTCTTCCTCAATTATTACAATATATCTCTAAAGCTCTGCTTTTGGTCGTTTTGCTAAGTTTTCAGCTGGTGCTTATTTTCAAAAGAATTTCAAGACTGGACGACAATTTAAAACCTTGTTACCCTGTGTCAAGACAGCGATCTAGAGATTGACATACATATAGGTGTATTATGCATGCGGAGATCCTTAAAACTTGTTGTATATAGGTTAACTGGTTTGGTCCCGTTTCTTTGTAGTCTATGATATGTTGTTCTTTCATTTCATGTACTTGGGATCTAAAATTAAAATTAGTTGGTTTGTTGGTTCCTTGCCTCATTGCCAGCAATGAGCAAGGCTGTAGAACTCATAGATAATATATTGGGTGGAATAGCATTCAATTCCGATTGTAAATGGAGCTCTAATCAGGCTGATGTTCCAGCACATTTGCATTTTAGGTTTGGTTGCATAGCAATGGACATTAAAGTATCAACTGTCTGGCAGTAAATTCTAGAGGATGCAGCATGATGCCAAATCCTATTATATTAAGAGATATCCTTCAGGCAGAAAGACACTGTTAGTTTGAGGCATGCGATTGTGTAATTTTTTGAGACTCAAGGTTGTGTGTTTTTTGTGTTTTTGCAGTCAGGGTTCCCCTGGATGCGTACGTGATGGATTGTGTATTCTCTGAGAAGGAAGATGGAGGAATTTTTTATCACAAAAATGGCATGGATTACCTCATACCTGTCTTTGGAGGAGCTGCGAAGGAGCCACCAATGAACATTGTGCATATCGCTGTTGAAATGGCTCCCATTGCTAAGGTAACTTTAGGTCATCGAGTCAATTCATTTTTGTGCATAACATATTTTAGTTATTATTCATAATATACTGATCTGTCAACAGCATTTTTTACATTCTTTACTCGTGTGAGACTAATATCTATGTCATTTTAAAGCTTAGGCTGTAACTTGGGGAGTTACCTTGTTATTGCCTGGCAAAAGAAGTCCAATAATATAAAATGGTTAAATTGTTTTTGAAATTAGAACAAAGTTTGAGGTTGTTAATTCCAAGAAGTTGTGCACAAATGATAACTAACTGAGTCCAATATGTGGTTATTTTATGGAAAAAAGCTGTACTTATTTCCTGTCATTTCCAATATCTGTTGCAGGTGGGAGGTTTTGGTGATGTTGTCACTAATCTATCCCATGCTGTTCAAGATTTAAACCACAATGAGGACATCATTGTTCCAAAGTATGACCGTTTGAAACTTAACCATGTAAGCTTCATTGCTGTGGCTTTATCAGATTTAACTTAAAAATCTTTTGTGCTGGACATTTGGTTTTATTTACTTAAGTCTGATGTTTTGGGTTTGTATTCTTGGCATACTGTGCATGTTCTTGTTCTTATTGTGGTTTGCAATCTTCTAGGCATGTCTCTTTTGTGATTGAATCATGTGTGGTCGACATAACTTTTGGTTGAAATAGTTAAAATTTTTGTGCTGTACCAGATCGACTGAATTCCATTGAAAATTTCTAATTCGGTACTTTTGCACTTTCCCCGGTTTCTTCCTATAAACCTTTAAAACATCAGTATGGCAGCCACTGTGGATGTTAACTTCTGTTTATCTTAATAATTGCATGTATGTGGCAGTCTCATTCTATTGTTGGTTGTTTATGGTATTTGGTCCTAGTTTTGTTTTATGAAGTGTGATTAGTCGATTGAATGTGTTCTGAATAGGTGGTGGACTTACACTACGATAGAAGCTGTCACTGGGGTGGTACTGAGATAAAAGTATGGTTTGGGAAGGTGGATTTTCACTCTACTTTTTGGAGCCTCAACATGGGTAATCCTTCACAACCTAATGCTTTGTGATTCGTTTACAGATTTCTAGTCGTATTCTTGTGTGATATCCATATATCCATCTAGATTATAATGCTTTGGATTGCAACTGTTAGTTGTACTCATATTCTTGTATGGTATGTACATGTATGTGTACTCAGTATGTTTTTTTTTTTTTACTAACTGGGTGACATTTGAATCAATTAAGTTTAAATGGGTTTTGCAAGTTGTTTTACTCTTTGCACTGAGCTCTGTTTATTGATATCATGACTCTGAACTGGGTTTGGCAAAAGTCATTAGTCGACTCCTTAGGTTTGCATTGTTGAGTTTTTTTACCCCTAAGAGATTAACTGCTACCATATTGGACAATGAAGCCATGAGCTTTACTCATTAAATAATACTGATGAATTTTTTTGAGATGAATTTTAACTAAGAAGTTACTAATTTTAAGACCTTTAAACACATATCAAATGATGTGCAAAGTCCCAAAATTACAACTATCTATTATGCAGCCGCAAAGTGTTGACATCAACCTTGGGTGGTAATCTTTTTCGAGTCTATTGCCTGAAGCGATTAGGTTGAGTGGTGAAAGACTCTTGGATCCAACCAAGAGGTCAGGTTTCAAATCCACCTGTGGAGCCACTTATCTGGGATATTTATTATCCTTCAAGATTCCTGACTTCCAAAGATGAAGGTCTGGTAGTAGTTCCCAAATTTAGTACCAAGCGAAGATAGAAAGGCAAAGTATTTCTGGGTATCAATAAAAACACAAAACACTTTCTTTTTTTTCAGTAATGGATGATCAATACAGAATCTCATTTTCATTGTCTTTGTTACATATCTTGTAGGCCTCTATCTCAAAACCTATTCTGCTATGTTTATTTTTCTAAAGATCTGCATGTTTTATTAATTTCTTTTCCACAATTTCAGTTTCTCAATGCAAAGAAGTATTCTTTATAAGACTTCTCAATGCAGTTTTTTCTTGTAGATTGGAAGGGTTGCATAAATGGCTGCAACAATGACGGAGAGAGGTTCAGCTTCTTTTGCTGAATTTCTGCTCCAAGGTGGATTTCATCTTGTAAGTGAACGATATTAATCCAATGTAAAAGCATTTTATATCTATCGTGAATTTTGTGAACTTGTATGTTTTCTTCTTTCTGACTTACTATCTTTTTTCCTTTTAATATGAACATGCATATTTATAATTGGAAAATTTCCATCGCATAAAGAAAGGATATTGTTTAGGATATCATTTATATGTGCCATAGCTACATCCATCATTTTTTAAAATTTTTTTTCCGGTTTCTAATGTTCATGCTAAGATATGACTATAAAATCTTATCCTACCTTACTGAGTATGTGCAGTCCACATGATTCTAGACATTTTTTTATATATCTACTCTAACTGATTCTTTATAATGGGTAGGATATTATCCATTGCCATCACTGGTCTGCTGCTCCTGCTTCCTGGTTGTTCAAGGACCACTATATGCATTATGGTCTTAGTAAAGCTCGAGTTGTTTTCACAATACACAACCTTGAATTTGGGATGCATCACACTGGGAAAGCTATGGCATACTCGGACAAGGCTACAACTGTGAGCATATTCTATTTACTAGATCTTTTAATGTCCTTCTACCTTAGTCTTGAATGCAGTTTATAATTTCATATGCTTTACTGGTTCTTTTCTGTTCTGAACTTGTAAGTTTTCTTTAATTGACTTGATAACAATTTTCTTTTCAATCTGTTTTTCCTCAATCTGTTTTTCCTCTTTGGACTCGAAGTTGTATTGATATGCTTCTTCCTAAACCTAAAATGTTTTTTTTTCCTTCTTTTTTCCTATTTTGGAGAAGCTAACCTGTCAGAGGCATCCTTCCTCTTTTTCATCATCTGTGTAGCATCATCTCATTCACATTTATACCTGCAGGTATCTCACACTTACTCAAAGGAGGTTGCTGGAAATCCTGCTATTTCTCCTCATCTCTACAAATTAAATGGCGTATTAGATGAAATTGCCCAGGACATATAAGCAATTCCATGAATTAACCTGTCAGGACATATGGGCAATTCCTTACATGGAAACGACTTCCTTTTATTTAATGCATCTATGAATTAACCGGTACCAAGCACCGATTGCATTTGTAGATAAATTCCAAATGACAGAATCAACAACCAACAACTTTTTATCACTATTTCTGCCAGTGAAGTTGTGGCTAGTGTCAGATGCCCGTTATTCCAGATATCATACACTTCAGAAACTGTTGTTGAAGGCAAAAATGCTGCCAAGGAAGCCTTGCAGCAAAGGCTTGGTCTGAAACTATCTGATTGCCCTTTAGTAGGAATTATTACTCGCTTTATGCACCAGAAGGGTATTCATCTCATCAAACATGCTATTTGGTGAACCTTAGAGCATGGTGGCCAGGTCATCTTTTGCTTCCTCTTTCATATTCTGTTTCTTGGGTCATGTATTAACATGTAGAATGCCATGGTTCATAAATGTTCAACCTATTCATCTGTCTAGAGCTTCCTTCAGTAGTGGCTATTGATGGAGAAAAAATCAAAGACGATGTAATCGTCCTACAGGTTGTCCTGGAAATTAAACCTTCTACTTACTGTTCTTCTCTACTTGTGGGTGTTATTCGTAACAGTAATGGATGATTATCAATTAACTCCAATAATATTAATTTAAGAAGAAAATGGTCCAGTGTCAGACTGAATGTCACGAGAGAAAACAAATTTTGCAAATTATGAAGCTTAAGTTGTTTGCATCTGTAATTTTATTCTGAAAGAATATATCATGCAAGGCTGGTTGTTTTGTTTCTGCTCCAGATACTCGAATCCAGAATGATTTTGTAAATTTGGCCAACCAGTTGCGCTCTTCTCACAATGACCGTGCTTGTCTTTGTTTGACTTATGATGAGCCACTTTTACACTTGGTATACTCTTATGGAGCTTTAAATCTTCAGCATTTTTACCCCCCTTTTACATTTTAACTTTTTACATCTTCAATATGATTGCAGCATTTACTAACACGTTTGACTGTATTATAGATTTATGCTGAATCAGATTTCATTCCGGTTCCTTCAGTCTTTAAGCCATGTGGACTGACACAACTTGTAGCTATGGGACACAGTTCAATACCTGTTGTTCGGAACACCGGAGGTGTGTACCTGACTAAAGCCTGTTACTAGTGATTGACAGTGCTCTCTCAACAATGTCTTTATTCTGTCTTAACTGTTATGAAAATTTTGACATGTGAAAATCGTATATCGCAAGATATGCTTGTACCCACATGCCTTTACATATTTGGTTTATTCTCTTATTTTTGTTCTTCTGTGGGGGGTTTGAAGTTCGGAGAAGGGAATCATTTGTATGTCGTGTTTAACACCTGGCTTTTGTCTCATTTACTTGTTGAGCAATTCAATTTCCAATTATTATATTTTGCTTCTGCCTCTCCAGATTGTGAGGCCTCAAGAGGATTTGTGAACTTCCCCTGTTTGTTCTTGGTACCGATGGTGTATTTGACAGTTCATTTTCAATTTGTTTCTCTCGTAGGACTTTATGACACTGTATTTGATGTTGACCATGATAAAGAGAGAGCGGAAGACCTACGTCTTGAACCAAATGGATTTAATTTTGATGGAGCTGATAGCGCTGGCTTTGACTATGCTCTTAATAGGTGAGTGAATCTATCCTGTCGAATGAAGTCAGTAGTTATTATTTTCTTAATTATTAGTAGACATGTAGGTAGTTTCAGTGTCCATGTTTCTTCATTCATTGAGAAATTGATTTTTCAGAGCAATTTCTGCTTATTATGATGATCCAGATTGGTTTATGCAAGATGGAGCAAGACTGGTCTTGGAACCGTCCAGCTCTTGACTACATACATGGAGCTTTACCTCGCAGCATGCAAGTGAATTTAAGTTATTAATCAGGCACAGAGAGCAGTGCAATGCAGTTCAATCCCATCAAAGAATTTGTACAGGTTCAGTGGGATATCCATCTTGTTTGAATTGCATACAGTTTCACCCTTACCAGAATTACGGAAGTTCATCCTGAGTTGTAGATTTTATGCTGTTTCATTAATTTTTGTGTATCCTAATACGTAAATACAATAGGCCAGTTTTACAATGTAGTGTTTTGTTTACCATTGTACACATCTCTGAAAAATAGCAAAATCAATCTGGAATAAAACTATGAAAGAAATGAATATATAGAAAACAGAAAATTTGAAGATGTATCCCATGTCAATGTTTCAAATCAATTATAAACCATGATGACTATTATTTGGCTTGCTAATGCGAATGGCATTTACAACAACTGGAAGTCACAACATGGAAGAAAAGACCTCCACCAAATTTGCTTTTTATCTTAGGATGACATTGAGGTGACCAGGGCACCTACAAAGAGAAGCATGAAAAGACAGAAAACGAAAATGGGTGTAGTTTATGAGCTAACAATGATTGGAAGTGGATCCTGATTGTATGGTAGAAATGGGTTCTTTTGTCTAATGATTAGAAGCTTTTTGGTAAGTTCATTACTATCCATTGAAGTTCCTTAATGTGCACCACCTACAGAATTTTAATCTCTACAGCTTTTTCACAACTTTGAATGTGCAATCGTGTCCAAATTAACTTATGTACCATCGTTTAAAAAGTTTGCTCTAAGTGGGATGCTAGTAATAAGTCGGAATGTAACCTGTATTGTGAGGGAGAAATTCCATCTGTCTTCGACAATAAAATTTGAAAAATAGTGATTTATTAATTATTATAAGTCGGAACAGCTTACAAACAAAACTGTGTAGAAAACAGCCCAAGTTTTTCATAAAAATCACGCCTTTTTTTTTTTTTTTTTTTTTTTCTGTTTCCTTCGCTCGCTCAATCTACTTTCTAAATCTCCAAATAATCCAAAACCATTATGGAATTTGTATCGATCGATGAGGGATTTTGTTCCAGGAGTACTCACCTCACTCCGTCGAGCGAGATTTGATTTCTTCGAGATTTCTGGGAATATCACTATTTCTTCACGTCTACATTACTAATTCCCTCGGAAAAATGTCCTCTTTTGGTAGAAACACCAAACAAGATGTCAAATGGACCGAGCCACCATAGTTGGAACGTACTCGAGTCTGTCTCTTTTGGAATCTGAGCCTGCTAAAACCGGGCCTAGTATAAGGCCCGCACGTATGTGAATAATAACATTTGGTTTTTATTTGTTTGGTAAATTTATAAAACAGGTCATAATTTTTCAATTATTTCCATTTAAGTCCTTGTCGTTATGTTATATTCATTGTTTGTTGAGTTACTACTGTTACTTAAATATCTATTGCACATCACCATTAAAACTTTATTTTTTATTTATTTTTATATAATTAAACAAATGGTCAAAATAAAATTGTCAACAACAGGTTGTTTTTATTCCATCCAAGTGGATCCTTTTTGTATGATAGAAATGGTTTCTCTTAGCTAATGATTAGAAGCTTTTCGTAAATTCATTATTAACCACTGAAGTTACATGCAATTACTCTTATCAAAATTGCGGTTTTAATGATTTTAATAAAAAAATAATTTTAATTTTAATTTTAATTAAAAATAATAAAATACTAAAAATATTTGATCGATTTTGATTCATTTTAATTGATTTTGATCGATTTTATTAATTTATAAAAATATTTTAAATATTTTATTATTTATATATTATTAAA
>JAVXUL010000007.1:600478-621148 GCA_035590515.1 Trichilia minutiflora | reverse complement strand
TTTAAAATCTCTTTTTTTTTAAGAGAAGCAAAATCCAGCTTTTAAGCACTTGAAAAGCCGTACCAAACAGTCTCTTACTAGTTCTTTTCTGTTCTGAACTTATAAGTTGTTTCTTTTAAATTGACTTGACAACAGTTTGCTTTCCAATGCCATTTTTCCTCTTTGATACTGAAGTTGTATTGACATTCTTCTTCCTAAACCTGAAAATTTTTTTTGTCATGTTTCCTATTTTGGAGAAGCTAATCTGTTAGAAACCTACTTCCTCTTTTTTATCCTTTCTGTAGCATCATCTTATTCACATTTCTACATGCAGGTATCTCATACTTACTCAAAGGAGGTTGCCGGAAATCCTGCTATTTCTGCTCATCTCTACAAATTCCATGGCATATTAAATGGAATTGACCAGGACATATGGGACCCATATAATGATAATTTCATTCCTGTAAGTAAATAGGTGTTTATTTTTTTTTTTTCCTACTTCTCTGCATTACTCTTCTTCTGATCAATATTTAGGAGAAATGATTCCCAAAAGTGAAGTCCTTGCATGGCAGCTGCTTCCTTTTATTTAATGCATCTATAAATTAATCTGTACAAAGTACTGATTGCATTTGTAGATAAATTCCAAACAACAGAATCAACAACCAGCAACTTTTTAACACTATTTCTGCCTGTGAATTTGTGTCTAACGTCTGATGCCTGTAACTCCAGATATCATACGATTCAGAAAATGTTGTTGAAGGTAAAAGAGCTGCCAAGGAAGCCTTGCAACAAAGGCTTGGTCTGAAACGGTCTGATCTCCCTTTGGTAGGAATTATTACTCGCTTAACGCATCAGAAAGGAATTCACCTCATCAAACATGCTATTTGGCATACCTTAGATCGCGGTGGCCAGGTCATCTTTTGCTTCCTCTTTCATATCCTGTTTCTTGGGTCATGTATCAACATGTAGAATTCCATGGTTTTTAAATGTTCAACCTATTCATCTGTCTAGAGCTTCCTTCATTAGTGGCTATTGATGGGAAAAAAATAAGACGGTGTCATCATCCTACAGGATGTTCTCAAAATTAGACCTTATACTTACTGTTCTCTATGTGTGGGTGTTATGTGTGCCAATAATGTATGATTATCAGTTAACTCCAATAATGTGAATTTAGGAAGAAAATGGTCCAGTGTCAGATTGAATGTCACGAGGGAAAAACAATTTTTGCATATTATGAGGCTCAAGTTGTTTTTTTCATCTGTATTTTATTCTGAAAGGAAATATCATGCCAGGTTGTGTTGCTTGGTTCTGCTCCAGATCCTCGAATCCAGAATGATTTTGTGAATTTGGCCAATCAGTTACACAATTCTCACAGTGACCGTGCTCGTCTTTGTTTGACTTATGATGAGCCACTTTCACACTTGGTATGCTCTTGTGGAACTTTAAATCTTCAGCTTTTTTGCCCTTGTTTTACATTTTAACATTTTACATCTTCAATATGATTGCAGCACTTAGTAACTCATTTGACTGTGTTATAGATTTATGCTGGATCAGATTTCATTCTAGTTCCTTCAATCTTTGAGCCATGTGGACTGACACAACTCGTAGCTATGAGATATGGTTCAATACCTGTTGTTCGGAAAACCGGAGGTGTGTACATGACTAAAGCCTGTTACTAGTGATTGACAGTGCTGTCTGTCAACAACGTTTCTATTCTGTGTTAACTGTTCTGAAATTTTGACGTGTTAATAATCTTTTATTGTGAAATATGCTTGTAAACACATGCCTTTATGTATATGGATTATTCTCTTCTTTTTATTCTTCTGTGGGGGATTTGAAGTTAGGAGAAGGGAATCATTTGCATGTCATGTTTAACATTTGGATTTTTGTCTCATTTACTTGTTGAGCAATTCAATTTCCAGTTATTATATTTTGCTTCTACCTCTCCTCCAGGTTGAGATCAATACTCGTTAGGATTGGCAGTGAACTTCCCCTATTTGTACTTGGCAACAATAGTGTATTTGACAGTTCATTTTCAATTTATTTCTCTTGTAGGACTTTATGACACTGTATTTGATGTTGACCATGATAAAGAGAGAGCAGAAGCCCTAGGTCTTCAACCAAATGGATTTAGTTTTGACAGAGCTGATAGTGCTGGCGTTGACTATGCACTTAATAGGTGAGTGAGTATATAAGTCAGCAAATAATCCTAATTAGTAGCAGACATGTAGTTGGTTCCAGTGTCCATGTTTCTTCATTCATTGAAAAATTGATTTTTCAGAGCAATTTCTGCTTATTATGATGGTCGAGATTGGTTCAACTTGTTATGCAAGACAGTGATGGAGCAAGACTGGTCTTGGAACCGGCCAGCTCTTGATTACCTGGAGCTTTACCACGCAGCATGCAAGTGAATTTAAGTGATCAATCATAGACAGAAACAGTGCAATGCAGTTCAATCCCATCACAGAGTTTGTACAGGTTCAGTGTATATCCAACTTGTCTGAATTGCATATAGTTTCACCCCTATCAGAATCATGGAAGTTCGCCCTGATTTGTAGAGTATATGCTGTTTCATTAATTTTTGTATCATAATAAACAAATAAATACAATATGCAAGTTTTACAATGTAGTATTTTGTTTACCAATGTACACTCATCTCTTTGAAGAATAAGAAAATGTATCTGGAATAGTAGAAATGGAAATATAGAAAACAGAAAATTTGAAGATGTATCCCATGTCAATGTTTCAATTCGATTATAAACTATGATCATGACTATTAACTATTATTTGACTTGCTAATGCTAATGGCATTAATGACAATTGGAAATCACAACTTGCAAGAAAAGACCATCACTAAATTTGCTTTCATCTTTGGATGACATTGTGGTGATCAAGGTATCTACAATGAGACCAAGGCACCTGCAATGAGAAGCGTGAACAGACGAAAAAAAAAAAAGGAGCTCCTAGTTTATGCTCTAATGATTCGAAGTGGATCCTTATTGATTGGTAGAAATGGTTCTTATATCAAATGGCTAGAAGCATTTTGGCAGGTTCATTATTATCCATTGAAGTTCCTTAATGTGCCCTACCTGCAGAATTTTTATCCCTACGGTTTTTTTCAATTTTCAATGTTCAAATTAAATTATATTCCATTGTTTAAAAGGTTTGCTTCAGGTGGGAATGCTAATATCTGATTCAGGCAATTGTCTTCCAATGAAGTAATTAAGAAACTGGTCTCACATGGTACTGTATCAATTCTCAATGTTTGTATATATAATCGGCTGAATAATAATTAGACAAGTGAAAACATAATGGATCCATTTTCAGCATAATAAGAATTCAATTATGATATGACAGATTCCAATGAAGGCAGTTTGGCTGCAAATTCCGGCTTCTAACGCATTTATACTCCGGTGTTTCCCTCATCATCAATTCAATTAGGCCCCCAACACAAGGGGGGAAACAAGGATCAAGAATGATCTTCTCCAATAGTTTAGCACTATCCATCAAATAAATCAAAAACTCAGCTTCAGCTAATTCCATTTAGGCTCCCACAAATTCCAGAACCTTGGCTAAAAGTCGGGATGATCTTTGACAGTGGGTACATGTTTGACTTCAATATCTGTTAGAAAATGAGTTAAAAAGAAAAGCAAGCAAATACATATTCTCAGTCATTAATAGGAAGCATAATGTCAATCATCAAACGAATTGTGTATCCAGCATGCATAGAATTTATAATTATTCAACAACAAAATAACAAGCTGAAAGACATTCAACTTCAGCTTAAATTTATGTAATGGAGATGCTTCCAGAAAAGCGGCACAAGGAGCGAGTAACCAGGATGACCCAATGATACTGTCATTTCCAAATGTTTAAGATTGGGTAATTCAGGAATAAGGTAGTAGCTGGGCTCCTGGACCTGAAATAATTTGATAAAACAAGAAACAAAAAAAATTGCATCAATATTAATAAAATATTTATAACATCTTTGTCCACTCTCAATTCAAGTGCATCCTTTTTTTTTAATCCAGAACTTCTTATTCTCAATTATTATTATAACGTTAAGTCACATTCAGGAATAAGTATTCACTCGCACAGATCTCGTAACTGTATATCACATTATTATACTCTTAATCATAAATCATCTATAATATTATCAAATACCAGAATAAATTGATACCTCCGTAACGCATAATTGCATGTAATTGCACTGAAAGAAAGAGGAAATTGGCGTAATCACCATAAGAGCCCAAAAAACATATTTCAGCAAGGTTTGAAATGTTTCCAAAAGAAATAGGTATCTCTGGTCCACCATATTCAAAGGTTATAAGGTTTGGCGCATAAATTTCAGACTTCTCATACATGCTGACTGTCTTAACACTCAACTCCTCAGGTGAGGGACAGTAAGATAATATATGTTCAAGAAACTCTCCCGTCACACCTATAGTCTTCAAACTTAGGGCTGTAAGTGATCAGAAGCTTGAATCACAACTATCAAGTTGCGACAGAAAATTATATTGGTCAACAGACCATAAATGGGGACGAACTCTAGTGAAATCTAACTCAATTTTTTTAGCTCTTTTGGCTCCCACAAATTGGATCCAATTATCAACATCGCTATTGGATACCACGTCAAAACAAATTCCTAATCCTTCTGTACTTTGACCTGATGCAAGCTCATTACCTGATTGACCCTTCTCACAAATGTATGCCTTTCTACATCAAGTGGCTCACATTCCAAAACCCAAGAATGGTTAGCTTAAAGCTCTCGTTGCTGGTGGAATGTCTAAGTTTAGGCAACCAGGGAAACGCATCCACAAATATATCCATCTCTTTGATAGTAAGCTTGTCTTTGCTACTTCTTTTGTGGTCAATCGTGACAAAATACGCAAAAGAATATGATCCGAGAGTTCACTAATCCGATCCCCAATCCATCTATTATCCTTCCCCATAACATCTCTCCTTCTCTTGTTATTGCCGGGCAGAAGAGAAGTCTACCTGAGAAATTTAACCGAAACAGGAAACTAAATTAGCAAACAATCCAGAACATAAGATCTACAACCCAAATATAATAATTAGGAAAGTAATCTGTATTATGAGGGAGAGATTCTATCTGGCCTCCGACAATAAAATTTGAAAAATAGTGAATTTCCTATAATTCGAAAAGCTTACAAACAAAACTATGGAGAAAACAACTCAAAACAATCAACAAACAACGGTCTTTAGAGAAAACACGATTAAAATCATATAGTCCCAAAATCAAAACACGCTTTTTTAGCCTAGTTCCTAAATCTCCCAATAATCGGAAATAATTTCGGAATTTCTATCGATCGATGAATAAGGATTCAGATACAGTTGTAGGTGTAGTCACCTCACTCCGTCGAGCACGATTTGATATCTTCGAGATTTCTCTTATACCACTATTTCTTCGCAATTTCATTGTCTATTGATAAAATTGGGTACAAAGCTCAGTCGATCTGAATTCGGATTTCTTCAGGACTGGCGTCGTGACTTGATTATTACTAATTCCCCTTTTGGTAGAAGCATCAAACAAGATGTCAAATGGAACAGGCCGCCATAGTCGGAATGCAATTGGTTGCACTGGGGGCCAACTAAACCCCTCCACTGCTACTATAACATTTGTAAGTCTGAGCATTGATAACATTAAGTGGCTGTAGTTTAGTGGTAAGAATTCCACGTTGTGGCCGTGGAGACCTGGGCTCGAATCCCAGCAGCCACATTCAAAAAGTTTTGGTTATCTTCTGTTTTTTTTTTTTTTTTAAATGACCCCATGAGGCCAAAATAATACTAATGAATTGAGAGTTGTGTGATCTCCTTCTAAACAAAGTTATTGAATATTGAGTTTATTAGTAAAGAAGTCGTCTTGTCTTGATTTGTGTGATCTCCTTCTAAACGAAGTTATTGTAAGTTGTAAAGATAAGACCAGCTGCTTTCTGTTTCCCTTTAGCCAGGGCCCCAATCCCAATGTCCAGCTGTCATTTCCACTAAACCAGCTATGGAATCCATCTTCTATTTCTATTTACTTGCAAGCAATCAAATTCGTTTCCTATCTGCAATTATTTCTTTAGATGTTGATGCGATAGGATATTTATGGTGTGGGTACAACTTCTTCAAGAAAGTCTAACAGCAGCTCATCAGTGACTTCTATCCTTCAAACTCCTGCATCAGTATGCATTAGGATGACACTTGTACCATTTGTTTTCTAAATTTATTTAATATATAAATAATTTTTTATAAAAATATCTTTATATTTTTATAATACAAAGATGATATAACTCTTTAATTCATTATGGTTAGTGTAGACATTACCTGATAAGTTGATATCATAGTTATTAATAGGCAATCACGGAAATGAAATTCAAGGCATACCCTCAGCCAGATGAAGCATGAGGCCATGAATCCAGAGCAGGCAGGCGTTGACCCACAAATTTCTCTTGGGTCATTATCGAACAGAGTTCTGACCCTTGTGATTTGAGTTGAGAAGATATCTCAACCTTACTGACATACATATGATGTGATAATATTACCTTTGCCTCCAATACAAAATACATTATATTATTGGCCAATTTTCCATTGTTTCAAAGCAAACCATTATTAATTATTAGTATTCTTTATAATCTCATTCTCATCTGTTTCTTCAATCTGTCTTTCTCATAAAATCAAGAGAAACAGGAAGTAACAGATAACAAGTTCAGTCCCAGTTAATTAAATACATACGGGAAAGATGAACGTAAAATAAACGACCCAATACAAATCCCTAGGCATATTTACCAGGAGCACAGCCAACGAATTAAATGCTTTTACTCATTAAGCACCTCCTCCTACGTATTCTTTGAAAAATGTTTTGCCTCACACTACCGCTATTCACTGCAATAAGTGAGCTTTTTTTTCACTGGTAACGCCTGATGAAGAGCTGAGCTGAGTTGTATTGCAGTTTTGGGTTTGAGTTTGGGGATAAGGTTACGGAAATCAGTGACGTTGGTTAGGCCAATACTTTCTTTCCGCCTTTCCCAATCACAACCCGGACTTTTCAGTGCTTTTATAAAATATTTTATAAATCAAACAAGTTTGCCTGAGGCCTATCACCGCACAATGTGTATTTCACTAAACCCCATTTCAAGAAACTTCTACAACTGATTGTTTTTTCTCAGTAGGTGGTAAATTTTGGTTTCTGGGATTTGCTCAAATTCAATGCTAGGTACTAGCTCTTGTATTCTCCCTTTTGGGACTATTTTCAAGTAAGAAGTTGTAGTTTTTGCGGCAACTGGGATTTTGATTCTGATCAGATCCCATCATCTTTGTTTCCTTTTATTACTTTCTTTGTCAGGTGTTGGTTTGGGTTTGATAAGCTATAAATGTTGAAAAAGAAAGATTAACTAGCTCATCAGGACACAGTCTAACTTTGTTGTCTTTTTCTCCTTCTGTTGTTGCAGTGTACTATTTTGATGCCTCTTGAAAATATGTGATTTTGGGTATTTATGGCCTCATTCAGGAAAATTTTCATAGCTAGCTTCAGCTTCTTTTGTCCTGATTAGCTCTTGAGGTTTATTCCGAGACTTGATTTGAGATTATCCTTGAAAACCTAGCTCTCTCTTTTCTTTTTTCTTTTTCTTTTTCTTTTTCTTTTTTAGGGATGGTATGGAAAACAAAGGCATGGTAGATTCCTGGTATTATTCTCTTACACCACTTTTTCCTTCTTGATTCCCAAGGAAAAGAAAAGCCTAAGATTTTTCTTATTACTCATTTGCGACATAAAGGGAAAGGTAAAAAGAAAAGTGCTTTTCACTCGTTCTATTTATATCGGTCCAAGTGACTCCCATCAGTTGCTCGAAATCTTCTCTTTCTATGCTCTCTGCTGTTTCCTTTTGAATCTTTGTTTGAGTGTTAGAAGCAAAATTCATCATGGCAGACTGGCATAGATTTGTGAGCAACAACAGGGAGGGCAATAGTAGAAGATCAATGAGAGATGAAGAATTTGAAGAAGAAAATGTTTGGTCTTTTGCAAATGAAAGTGAAGATTCAAGTTCCCAAATGAGAAAATCTGAAGAAAACTCTCTTGGTTTTTCTTCTTCTGCATGGCGCTTCCCTACCGCTCCAAGAATGATCAGAAGAACTAGCAATATACCAACTGCAACCCATGAATCCAACAAGGTAGCTCAACAGTCTTCGGCTCCTGTTAACATTCCTGATTGGTCAAAAATTTATGGGAAAAATGCAAACTTTGGCTCATCATCAAAAAACAACTCGTGGGTTGATAGCCATGGCGGTGGTATGAGTAACGGTGTTATGTATAGTAATGGTGATCGCCATGTTTATGATGACGATGATGACGATAATGAACGTGATGATGATGAAATGATACCTCCACATGAATGGTTAGCAAGGAAGCTTGCAAGGAACCAAATTTCTTCTTTCTCTGTGTGTGAAGGGATTGGTAGAACGCTCAAAGGAAGAGATCTTAGCAAAGTGAGAAATGCTATTTTAACCAAAACTGGTTTCTTAGAGTAGTTAATCATATGTTTATGTCCTGGAGTTGAATCCCATGAAATCATTTTTTTCCTTTGTTTTTTTGTATGTGTGTGTATTACTATGAAATGAAATGGGTTGACGAACTAGAAACGGAGAGTTCGTAGGACAAGTCAGAGCTGCCTTTGTGTTGGCTTTCAGGATATACGCAAATGAACAGCCTCCGGAATTTTGTCTGATGGTATGGTTACGATTTCCATTTTTGGATATTGTTTGCACATGTAGGCTGTTACCAGAGGATGTGAAAGTTTGAATTTATCTAAAGTCATTTTGAAGATAAAGGTTTTATGGGCAGAAATTTCTGAGAGAAACGTTTCTAGAGGGAGTTTTTAAAAAAAATTAGTATTTAATTATTATAATTAGTTTTTAATTAAAAAAATATGTAATTATTTGAATGAATAAATTTTTAAAAATTATATTAAAAAAAAGGAAAAGTTTTTATAATAAAATAAGAGTATTTTAAATTATTTTACTTTGTCCTGTCCATATTTTTTTTTGGATGTATTTGTTTTGTTTATACCAATAACTTGAAACCTTACATCATATAACATAACAAGTACCAAACTCTGTCCATACACTGATTTCATCTCCTTATTTTATTCTTACTGATTGTGTTTGTCAGACAATGACTCCATTAGTTGTCTCTGTTTTTGTACTCAACTTCATATAATAGTTTGGGATCCTTATTTATTCCCAAATTCTTTAATCATAATTTGTATTCATAACTTCTTTGCTAAACTTGGCTTAAAAGTCTAATGGGTATGCAATTCTTGGCTCAAAGAGCCAAAATGCAAGATTCTCAAACCCATTAAAAGAAAAAAAAAAAGTAGCGAAACCCTTTTGCATACGACTAAGGGGCCACCAGTCATGTACAAAGTTCGGTGAAAAGAATTCTCCTGCTGTTTATCCTTGGACAGATTCTTGTTTACCTTACTTGGTATCTATAAATTGCTAACACAACCAGATCAAATTTAAGATCCCAAGGCTCCACTATATGGTTGGCTACATCCCCTTTTGCAGACACTAATAGCAGTGAAATTTTCCTGGATAAATATTCCATTTCTGTCAACGTTTTATGCATATCCTCCAATTCTTCAAGGACCACTCTTACTGCCTTTTGTTCCATCAAACACCAAAACATGTCCCAAAGAGTCAGATTGATGTAGTTCTATTAGGATATACTCATGTGAAATTTGAACCTGAGATGCTTAATCATCAACAAACCCATATCAGCGAGTTAGCATCATTATTTTTACATTATCAGCAATTTTGCACCATATGTTGGCGTCGAAGTATTATTCTCCACTGTCATAAACAACTGCTTTACACAATATATATGCTTCTTTTTAATCTTTCTGGATGGAAGAGAATTTGCCTGATCTCAAACAAACACCAGCAACTCTTTAATACGTAATTAAACTAATATTGAATTACTATTATAAATATATTTTCAGCTAAATAAATCATAAATAAAATCTTTAAATACATTTTAAGGTAACATAGTTTTCATTAATAGCTTTTACTTGTTAGCAGTTGATTTGAATTCTAAGCTCTACACAAACTCAAATGGGATAAAAATAATCAGGTCCTTAAGATCTTAAGTTCTAATAAATACGAATATAGTTTGTCTAATTATATTAAATAAGTCTATAATTTGTACTGAAATGATCAAATACCTGAAATACTCATAAATTTTAATTTACATGCTTTAACAATGTGATGGTTTAAATTCAAAATTGTAAGGGTAATTTGATTATTTTTTTAACTAAGGTGAGGGATTTATTTGATAGAAATAGAAAAAATGTTATTATTTTATAAAACAAAAAAATATGGGATCTGGATGTTAATAATTCACTCTTCTAAAACGCACTGAAAACAAAAACGGTTTGACCCGACCCAATACAAGATAGCTCGGAAGTCTAACTGAATTCACACCGTTGCGGTTATTATTAGTTGTTGTTCTAACATAAATTTTGATTACGTTTATGGAAACTAACGTTAGAACAAAATTAAACGACAGTTCTGTAAAAGATTTATTAAGAGTGCAGTTAGTGGGTCTATTCACCATGCACCTCTCTTGGCTCTCTACTGAGCAAGAGTGTGTGTTTCAAACCAATCAACAATGTAAGATTAATTTTCTCCTAATTCTAAGCCCATTTCATTTTGTTTTTGTAATCAATCAAGTTTGAACTTTTTAATGTATCTGTTTTGATTTTCATTTTTTAGGGTAGTGAAGGAGGAGAAGGAAAGAGCAAAAATGTATTTCAAGAGCAGAGGAGTAGGAGATTTTGCTTCGAAGAATATTTTACCAAGGAAATGGGCACTTTTTCTTTGTGTTTGTAGCTTCTGTGCAGGAATGTTTTTCACTAACAGGTATATCTTTTTTCTTCGGTTTTTGTTGTTTACTTGGAATTCAGAGTAAATTCTGCATTTGTTGTTTTGCCCTGGTGAGTGAATGTGCACTTTGAGAATAAGGTGGGTTTTGTGAGAAGAAATTGGAAGGAAAGTCTTTGATCAGCTGGTCTGTGAATGAGCTGATTACCGATCTGTTGATTTTCTGAAATTTTGATTGTCTGCTACTCTGAAATTTGGTAATGAAATCACAATGGGGTCGTTTTAAGCCTTTGCCCTTTTATTCTGCTTATATTTCAAGGAATTGTTGTTCTTCAGTAATGTAATATAATCTTTCCATTGGATTCTTCTTTTTACTGCAAGTAATTCACACATATGCTTGCAATGGACAAATATTGCTCTTCTGAAATTTGTCTATGGATAGGGAAGCTATATATCAAGCTCTTTTTTCCTTGGATTGGTTACCTGGAAAATTATGGTGAAGGAATAACCTTTTTAATTATTGTGCTGTGTTGGCCACTGGAGGCTCCAAATTGTAGCTCAACTAAATCTTAGTTCTGAATAGGATCAGTTACTTTGAGATGTATGTTTTCATTTCCAATTAATCGATGCTCTCTTTTCATTGCTTCATATTAAGTAATGTTATGCTGCCCGTTATTTTTTTGATATCAATTGCTATGGGGTTGGATTTGCTTTAGCTACTTGCCGAAGTAGCTTGTTTTTCAGTATCTATATGTTGTATAAATCAAGAAATGTTTTTCAGGATGTGGATGATGCCAGAAGCTAAAGGTATTTCAAGGACATCCAAAATTGAGGTGGGACGGATAACGTCTGAGGATGTTAATCCCAAGCTTGTTAGTGCCCTACTAAACTACTATATAAATCTTATTATAGACGGACAGGTTTTGAAGATGTGATGTGTAGCTTGAATCAGTACTTAAGAGTATGTTTGAAATCTAGGTTGTGGAAAAATGACTTTTAATGGTTAACAGAATAGTTCATCTTCATTACAAATCGTTAGTCACATTATACTCTACTACTATGACTATTGCTAATTATCAAAAGGAACCTATTTTCCTAACAATAATGCTTTCTCATCTGTAATAGCATATATTATGAAAGAAATATGTACTGTTTACTCCAGCCTCACTATCCGTCACATTTGCTTCTCAGGAAAGTATATTTAAACTGAAAACATATTTAAATCGAAAGCATAGTGCTTGTCAATACATTTCAAGGAAATTTTGCTTAGTTGGATCCTTCAGCATATTTTCTTCTCCCCATTTAAGAGCATGCCTTCAAGGGAAGATGAATCTTCATCTTTTATAATGATTTCAGCAGATTGTTGCTACTTGTTACCATGCTACCAAATTTAAGATAAATGATCATAGAAAATGCAATCTTTGTCATTGTAGCTTCTGCTCGTTTTCTACTTCAGAGATTTCATTTTGCTTGCTCTTGGTATCTATAATCATACTTTTTAATAACTATCGGCTATTAATGTCTGTCATTATCTTCTCTCATTCTTTTTCCTTCATAAGAAGGATGTAAAGCATGAATACAACAACACTGACGCGGAAGTTTCAATGGTTCAGCAAGCTGTTCAGTAAGCTGTGCTAACTCTTGTTTAAGCCAGAACCATTTATAAGAGACACTATTGTCTTTTAAATGACCTAAATCATAACTTCTAAATCCATGAATGCAGGGAAAAGAACAAAAGAATTGCATATTTAAAGGAAAAAATAGCAGCTGCTAGGTCCAAACACAATCCTATGTCGCACAGCCATCCTTCAAAAGGAACCTCTAACACCTCTGGATCAATGTTGAAAAGAAAGTACCTTGTGGTTATAGGCATAAATACAGCTTTTAGTAGTAGAAAACGAAGAGATTCAGTTCGTGCAACTTGGATGCCACAAGGTGCACTAATTAGTTGTATATTGGTTTAAATTTCTTCATTCTCCCCCTTCCTTTGATATTTATGCCACATTCTCTATCTAATGTGTGACAATGTGGTTTACTGCAAAAAAATTACCAGGCGAGAAAAGAAAAAGGCTGGAGGAAGAGAAAGGCATTGTTATACGCTTTGTTATAGGTCACAGGTGAGATTTTAAATCTGTTGCAGTCTTTCATATCTGGCATTCAATCATCTGATTTTCAAAAAATACTTAAGCTACGATGCTCAATTTTTTCCTTTGATGATTGTGAATGAACCTTTAAGCCTTAGCATTGAAGGAATTTGAAAATCTGGTGATTATGTTCTTTTGGCTTTCTAATGATGGGTCTTAGGTGTAGTTTATAATTTGACCCTTATTGATAGAAAATTGTGACAAATGGGAAAGTTGTGCTTCTGACTAATATCTTGCATTGGCATTCTAGCTGTTTGGCCAGTAAGAAATACTTCAGGAGGATTGAAAAATATAATAAAAACTCGTGGTGTTTGTAATTTAGTTCTGTAGAACATGAAGTTAAAAATTTTCCATTATTTATTTGGGATTTTATCACTAGTGCAACATCAGGTGGTATTCTTGATAAAGCTATCGAAGCAGAGGAAAAGGTGCATGGAGACTTCTTGAAGCTGGTGAGATTTCCTTCTTTTTCCTTTAGTGCAGTAATTGGTATATATATTTACATTTCTACGTAATTTCAAAAAATAATTAAAAAAATCTGAAAAACCTTCCATTGTGTTTGTTTCTACCATACATGCAGGAACATGTTGAGGGCTACTTGGAATTGTCAGCCAAGACCAAGAATTATTTCGCTACAGCTGTTGCTACGTGGGATGCAGAATTTTATGTCAAAGTCGATGATGATATTCATGTAAATATAGGTAATAGGAAATTTTCTACCTTCTTATTGATGGTATTACTTCTTTGTAGTGCCCATGAATTGTTGAATGTATTGTAGTAACAGTTATGGTCTATACATGTGCAGCCACTTATTGGTAGTCAAATTACAGTTATTTGGTACACTATTTCTATTCAAGATGTTGCACAAAGATATGAAAATATTTAATCGAGTTTTGCTAATGTTTAAGTTCATATATGAAAAACTTGGTTGAAATGTAGGAGTATTTGGGTAATCTCATCTCATCCAGTTCTTTGCTCTTAATTTCTTGCAGCCACACTGGGAGCAACTTTGGTTGGACATCGGATGAAACCCCGGGTTTATATTGGTTGCATGAAGTCTGGGCCTGTCCTTTCTAGAAAGTAAGCATGATTTTCTGTATTTGTTATATTTACTTAGCTATTTTGATATGTGGGTAAATTTTGATTTCTTTTTTATAGAGGAGTGAAATACCATGAACCAGAGTACTGGAAATTTGGTGAGGTTGGAAACAAGTACTTTCGTCATGCTACAGGACAACTATATGCTATATCAAAAGATTTGGCTACTTACATTTCAGCAAACCAGTAAGCTATCACTCGTTCCAGTCTTTGTATTTAAAGAAGTTTCAAGCCTGGTTGTGATTGAATGAGCCAACCCGTGAATTAAAAACTGGAACCAAGAGGTTCTTGTACCCCTTTGCATATGTTTAAAATTCAAATTTAAAAGCTTGTTCTAACATAAAAATGGCTAATTGGTTTTTCAAATACCTACCTTTAAATTCAAAAAGAAAAATATGTTGGCAATTATCTCATTATGCTAAGTGTTCTTAATCATCTCAGGCATGCCCTGCACAAATACGCAAATGAAGATGTTTCTTTGGGATCTTGGTTGATTGGTTTGGAAGTGGAGCATGTGGACGATCGAAGCTTGTGTTGCGGAACCCCACCTGGTAAACTATAAGTTTATCGTTATACCTTAATAAAAATAAATTGATACTTGATAAGCAATTCTCTTGACCTATAGCATGTGATCTGCTAGGTTTTCTTTGTGATTTCAACTTTAGTGGTACCGATTCTGTAATTTAATTTCTTTCTGCAGATTGTGCGTGGAAGGCTCAGCTGGGCAAGACTTGTGTTGCCACATTTGATTGGAAATGCAGTGGCATTTGCAGGTCTGTTGATCGCCTAAAGGAAATTCACGAGCTCTGTGGTGAAGGTGAGGAAGCTTTATGGCATTCAAGTTTCTGAGAGAGAGCCAGTTCTCTGTTTTCCAAAACTCAGGAATACCATACTTGGGAACCTAGGCACATACGCATAGTTTGTTCTCCACCTCCATTCCTTTGTGAGTGTGGAGTATGTATGTATGTAATACCATAGGATAAAAATTAGTTCAAGAGAAGTACAAAAGAATGAAAATAGAGAGTAACAGCCCATTCTTTTAGTGGCTTGAGGGCTCTATTATAAGTTCTCTGCCATGACTTTGAACAATAATTATTGGTAAATTCTGTAAGCTGTTGTCGCTACTTGCTCTTGCTTCATGAAATTACAACATATTGCAATATCTTTCCCTGAGCACTCCTCTCACTCTCTCTTGATAATTGTATGTGATGTTCCTTTTACAGTTTGTATGACATACTTGAATTCTTTTTATATACAAACTGGTGTGGCATTGTTCTATGATTACCACATATCCTATAGTTTTACTAGGATAAGTGTAAATTTACAGGAGTAAAAGGAAAATGAATTAAAAGAAACGTGTGACAATTATGTAATATTATTACATCAATTTGTACACGTAGTTTGTATCTTGACCATTATTGTTTCCTTAATTATGAATATCACTTTATAGTTTTGTTGATACAATTACAAAAGTTCTGGGATTTGATTCTCTTTCATATTCCTTAATTACTTTTTTCATGTTTCTTTGTCTTAATCCGACGTTTGAGCCAAACAATATGGCTATGATTTAGTTTGAAACCTTTTGCCTTTTGGCAAAAAGGGTGTTTAAAGGGGGAGATTTTAGGAAAATTCTATAATCTTGTCACTTGATTTGCCATATTCATCAGCGATGATTCTTGTTTATTACACATGACAAACGTATCCATACATGGTTAAGAATTTGGAAAGATTCCATTATTAGCTTGATTTTGGATTATCTCTTAATTTGATTTTCTTCTGTAGACAATAACAACTTACAATTGATGATTGTTAATCAGTCATTACAATCGACAAACACATAATTATCATATTATTAGAAAAATAATAATATAAACCAATTAGTGGAAAGAGTTTGGTTTGTGTCTGTTTGAACTTCGAAGAAGATTTAATCATTAAAGGCTAAAGAAACCAAAGAAGATGGATTCTTGTCTTGTCACCCACCATTATCAATATATACCACTTTGTCAAAAAAGTAGTGCACCTTTACGTAGAAGTAACTAACACAACGAAAAATCAATTTCTTAATTATTAATTAATCTATTCTCACCTACTACAATGTTCCCACAGCAAGCATTGCTTTAAAAAAATTCAACAACAACATTCCAATAGATTGTTGAAAATGAACTTTTGCTTCGTTTGATTGCTTGCAGCTTAGCTCTTGGTCCATGAAATTAAACAAATCCAAACCTAGCAAGACCGTGCAGCAATGGTAGCATAGAAAACAAGATGATGTAACAATGGTGACAATATGCATATATGCAATTAGAGAACGCAAAAATGTTATTTCTATTTTATTCTCACCCACGAAGCAGCTTCCACCAACATCTACTGCAAACAGGAGGAGCTGAAAAGTTATATATATAATCATTACATAAGGAAACAAAATCACCAAATGAGAATGAGGATCTGCCGTTGCATTAGAAAAAGTCCATGTAAGAATCATATGTAATGTACTATAGAAAACACCTTTGGCATAAAGAATGTTTACCTTCTAAAATCCCAATGTTGTCCTTTGATGGATTGTCATAGGCTAGGGTACTGCAGTGTTGCACGTGATATTGGCACGGCTCAATCAAATAACAGCGTTCTAAACTTGTGATGAGCACTACTCTCAGATTGAACCGCACCAATATCTCATACTTTTTATTCTTACAATTATGAAACAAAGATATGATTCAGCACACTCACAAGCATCTATAAATGGACAGAAATACCTTCAAGAAGGCATAAAGAAACATAGACAAATATGAAGAAGAAGAAAGAAAAAGGAGGAGATAGAAAAGAGAAGGTGAAATATTATTATGTGTGATCTTTCAGAGTGAAGAATTGAAGTTGTCCTCAAAGATTCTCATATTTTAATGAGAGAAAGAGACGGGGGCGGGGGCCTGAGGGCTGGAAGATGCTGAGCATTGAATTTGCCAACAACCCAACCGCAAAAAGGACGGTGGACATAATAAATTTAAAGTTAGGGGACAATGGAAAAGTTTACTGAGACAAAACTCCTTGAGCTTTCAACTTGTATTTATTAGGTTGAAGATATGTGAATATTGGTGTGGTGCCACCAGCATTTGAATTTCAAAAAAGCATGCATAGAATTTATTTTTTATTTTGAAAAAAAGTAAGTTTTCCTTAGTTGTTAAACTTAATTTTAGGTTTGTGTCTAGTCGATATTCTAAGAAAACAACTTTGTTTGAAAAATATTGGTTTCAAAAAGCATAAATCTCATGAGACCGATTCGACATTCAATGAAAAATCAGGCAATATAATTACGTATTGCAAGTAATCTTCATGTTGTTTTTGTATGTTCATGTATTGTGGATTAAAAGTCGCAACACTTTAAAGGCGATCAAGTTTTCGGAGAAGGGCCAAGATGTACGAGCACTTTATTGATGATTTCTGGTTAGAATGAAAGGGGTAGGAGGGAAGAAAATTTGCAAAAGAAGGAACAAAAATGGGTCCAAATGCCATTAATCGTGGGGGTACAGGAGTGATCTCACCAATCAGTATTCCCATAACGTTCGATGCGTTACTCATTTCTTGTGTTACTATCAGAAACTCACGTTCTACAAAGATTTTATGCTTCAAGTATGGTCCCCTTATTATAGTTGTGCTTGAAAAAAACAAAGTTAGCTACCTATAGCTAATTAATTAACCTTTGATTTGGTTATTAATGCTACATATGTGTAGGCAACAATCAAAGCAATGAAAACAAAACTTTGTTCCCGATAATGTGCATTAATTGCATTCATGTGTTCATGATAGGATTTGGCAACAAGGGAATCACCTTTTTTTTACGTAGCTATATACCAAAAGGAATTTATATTTCTACATGTACAACTATATGTCACTCTCTCCATCTGAATTAATGTTGTTTTTATCTTCTCCTCTCCTTTTTGCTTTAAAGCCAAAACAATCCCTCTTTTAGTAACTCTTTCACGTAAAAGCTCTTGTACTATATCACCTTTCCGATTCTTCTAGGAAACCCTAGTCCTGGTTTTCCTCTTCTTCAATTCCCTCCTTCTCCATGATTCCTCATATAAATTTAATGGACCAAAATAAGAAAGTGGAGGTCAAAACCCTAAATTAAACGTGGCTAACACAACTTCTCCATTTGCAGAAACCCTATAATTATTTGGTGACCATGATACTCAATATTGAACCATGAATGCAGAAATGGAACAAATTTGTACACATGTATCAACTGATTCCTCTGTGAGGCATGCAGAGTTATTAATGCAGGAACAATACAAACCAGTACATTTTACAGAACCTTGGTAAAATATATATATATATAATATGATAAACATTTCTTCTACTTGTGCCAACATAATAACATAATAATATATTTTCTTAAAATATAAACCCTAGATCTCTGTTCCTTCGTCATAGCTAACGGTCTTTTCTTCATCATCATCGTTGAGTTTAAAGGTTGTATACGTTCCTCACCACCTTGTGCCTTTGACGAAGAGGATGTCGTTGAATAACACCGACCCATGTTGCACTATTTTGTGAACATCAATTAAAGAAGAAATAAGAGATAAGAGTTGTTTGTTTTTGTGTATATAAGTGAGAAGAAAGATTGATATCGGTAGTAGTAGCTAACTATTACGCATAGATGATCTTTAATGGAGTTTACCTAATAATGGGCCAATATAATATAATCGTAGCTCTGAGTTGTGGTCCTTCAATTGCCTTTTCTTGGTCTGCCTGTCTCCTCAGGTGGACCAGACGAGACGTAGACTCACCATCACACATACTGTTGGATATGAAACGTACCTTTCAGATCTGTAAAAGAAAAGTTGCTTTCGTTATACAGTGGTTATGAATTTTAGGATTCTTTTTATAATAATTTTTCAAAATATTTAGTGTTTACTGTAAATCATTTTTAAAGTATTCATTTATTAAGAAAAAATTTTAATTAACAAACAAACAATCTTTAAAAAAAAAAAAGGTAAATTATAAAAATAGGACTCTTATTTAATCAGGACAATCAATTAAAGACTCTAATTTAAAGATTAATATAATATTATAAGTCATTATTAATTAATAGGACGAAACCCTAATTGATAATTAATGGTAAAAATAGGACTCTGATTTAAGTAATCAGGACAATCAATTAAAGACTCTAATTTAAAGATTAAGATAATATTATAAGTCATTGGTAATTAATGGGATAAAACCCTAATTGATAATTAATGATAAAAGTAGGACTCTGATTTAAGTAATCAGAACAATCAATTAAAGATTCTAATTTAAAAATTAAGATAATATTATAAGTCATTAGTAATTAATAGGACGAAACCTTAATTGGTAATTAATGGTAACAAACAAACCCTCGTCCACTCGTCCACGTGGCTACCTTAACCACCTAATCAAGGATTTCAAAATCAAATAGTACCATAATTATCTGAAATTAGAGCCTTATATTGATATGGAGTAACTACTCTAACTACTTAGAGATTTTTAGTCAAAAGCACAACAACTCTTCAAGGTTGGTGGTTGACCCTAAGCTAGATCAAAAATATTGCTTAAAATTATCTAAGACAAGTCTTTTAATAAAGTCCAAATGTCACACCCCGATCCGTGGGGCCCACCTGTGACAGACGCCACAAACCTCCAGGGTGTACTCAATCACACAGAATACCCCCTGCAGGCCTGTAAGGCATTCACAAATCCTGTTTTCAAAAACACTTCCAATAACAAATCATCCAAACACCCAAACAACATATGCATATTACAGTGCTACAAATATTTCAGAGAAATCAAATTCGTGCGCACATGAAATAAAACATTCAACCTAAAACAAATCCATAGGGACCAACCTGTCCCAAAAGTAATTTTACATACATATTTCAAATCTATTCATAATTCGTAGAAGTTTAACAACAACAGAAAAGCAAATAGACACCAGTGGACTAAGACACAAATCCAGTGAGTCAAGTTGCTAAACCTGAGTCTTCTCTTTAAAGCGATCACCACCACAAGATCCGGACCGGCGCTTAACCTGAAACTGAAGTGTGAGGGGAGTGAGTATACGGGAATATACTCAGTGAGTGAACAAAGAAAAACATCGCTATAGTTCATACTAATAACATGCACACTTATCAAATTGAGTTTCCAAATTATATCATAAATTCATTGGGCCGGCACACTTCCCGAAACTACCCTGGCCGGGGGAGTTCCGAGACCGTCAGTAGGTTTTATATGCTGAAAAACATGCTATTTCAAAAATACAGGTTTAAAATGCAATAATTATAAAACATGCAATTTTATTAGAAAAGAGGCCCACTACTGACGTTTGCCTCGAGCTATCACGGGGTGACGTCCATGACTAGCCCGACGAGGCTCATAGGTGGACCACTCTCACACCAGCATAAGCACATCGCAGTCCCCTACGCAGCCTCCACTCACCTAGGTGGCCTCCTCCCTGGCCCACACTAGGCTACCACATAATCACCTGGGGGTCACATCACAGTGAACCCAGCCCCAGGCTACCACCCTGTAGCTACAGTAAACCGGCACTCATGGC
>JAVXUL010000007.1:553733-567278 GCA_035590515.1 Trichilia minutiflora | reverse complement strand
TTTAATAATATATAAATAATAAAATATTTAAAATATTTTTATAAATTAATAAAATTGATCAAAATTAATTAAAATTAATTAAAAATGATTAAAAATAGTTTAATATTTTTATTATTTTAAAAATATTTAACTGTTTTTAATTTTAATTAAAATTAAAATCGTTTTATTATTAAAAATATTAATTTTATTATTTAAAATCATAATTTTAATAACAATATTTACGTGATTATGCCGTACCTCCCGTTGGCCCGCTATCTAATTATGCAGAGATCGACTGAATAAAGTCATAAGCATAAGCCTGGTTCGCGTATGATATATGACATGGACATTGTCAGACGTACCCTTAATCTTAATTTTAATTTATTATTGACCCCATTTCTTTCATTTATTTTCATGTTTATCAATTTCTTCAACTATATTAGGCAAAAATACTATACAAGAAAATTTTTTTATCAATAATAAGCCTTATCCTAGGGACCGGTAATGTCCTTAACTCTATTATCCTTAAAATTATCAAACTCTGATATGATCTAAAATGTTAATATTACCAAAGTTGCAATGCACCAGACTATTACTGTATATCTATCTATACGTGGAAATATTAAATGCATATTTTTCATGTTCTAATTTCTACTATAAATGAGTTATAGAAAGATCATGAGAAAACAGTAAAGTAGATATCTGTGATCTTGTGCCCCCATTGTTCTTTTCTTTTTTTTTTAATTTATATATATGATAAAATAAGAATATGATGATCTAAACATTTTGCAACAAGTGGCAAAATGTTTACAGTGTGAATAGAATAGATTTCTTCACTAGTTTAGGATTTCAAAACTCAAAAGAAGAAATTTTGCTAAATCCAGAGCGAATGTTTAGTAATGATTGGTGGGGACATAGAAAAAAGAAAAGAAAAGTGTTAGTTTAGACTTACTTTTGTCGGGATTCTATTCATATGCAATCTAAGCAAGAAACAGAGGATGATGTCTGCCGTAGCCCAGACCAAACCCCAACGGATATCCCTCCCTTCGATAGCTTTGCTCTGTCTTTCCCTTGTTAAGAGATTTCATGAAAAATAATCTTACAAAACTCCAAAGAGCTAGATTGCTGTCAACGGGTCAAATGAAGAATAGTGGAGTATTAATATATGGATTACCCGATGTTGGGACATAGTAAAATGAAACATTTTGGTGTAACATTAGCATTTGTTAATATATATTATAAAATGAAAATTTTAACTTCAAATTTTGTTTATTTGTCTGGATTCAGTCAATCCAGAGTAGGTAGACGTTTCGAAGATATTTTATTTTTGCATTGTGCACAATGAGTCAAGCCTTGCTGGCAAAGAACTATTGGAATTGATTGAGACAAAAGAAACAGCAATGCTAATGTTCAAGTCTTCTATTGTCCTACATACGGTTTTTGTTGAATATTCAAGTCTTCCTATTACTGCCAGCACAAACATGAACTTGAACCCAATTCAACATGTTCCTGTTTAGTATGGGTCCATCAATTTTCAATCAGCCACCTCTCCTAAAGAGAATTTCCATCGATTCTTCGAGCCTTCTTCCTTGGTAGCATTATTATGTGGAGAGGAGAAGAGGAAGAAGTTTATGCTCCGGAACAAAGAAAACACAACTTTGACATCTTTTGCACATTGATTGTTGGATTGGTTTACATCAATGGCTTCATTATCGAGCTTGTTTAGTTGCATTTCTGATTCTACCAGGTTTCGTGTGAATCTGTCAGAACAACAAAGCAAAGAAGATCAAGAAAAGCAGAATCCAAATCCGATAGCGCAAGAAAATTAAACTAGAACAAGTCTTCTAAGCACAAAGTCTTCCTGGGCACTTCCCCATTGGTACAAGGCTTTATGTCTTACGAGAAGATCAACTTTCATTGTACCAAGTCCATGCCATTTTCTCTGCACAGCCAGGATTGTTTTTGTAGGTCCAATTTATTAGGGATAAAAATCAAGATCATTGTTTCGGTCATTCTTTGTGGATTCGACGATCATTTCTCGACATTTAGGATCAAAATCATAGGAAATAGACCTCAGTTGGCCCAAGAGTACTAATATCAATAAAAATTATTCTCATGATCTCATCTTCACCCTCATTAAACAAGTACTAGGATGAAAATAATGACCTTGATTATATATAAACTCTAATATAAAAATTAGAAAGATAAAAAAAACATCAAATACGAGTTTCAAGATTACTATAACTGTCATATTATATTTATAATTTATTATTAAATAAATTACAATTTAAATAATAATTCAATTTAAAAACCTCAGCGCGTCATGGGGACTCAGGGTCTCGACTGTCCGAAAAGAGTGTCACGGGGACGGGATTCAGACCCTAAATCAGAAAGGCGCTCTCAGACTATCAAACAGACCGACAACTATCCGGACTGACAATACCAAACAAGCGAATAAAACCTCAACTATCCCAGGTTCTTATAGATGATGCGTGAACCAGCTCAGGCTAGCATCCAGGATTCAAACTCAAGACCTCCCGTAACCCCAAACTCTTACCACTGAGCCACACACACACATACCCGGAGATGACTCAAATTTATAAGTAATGATTATTTAATGATTTGTTATTTTGCTCAAACATATAACTATGATAAATATCAACTCTCTATTTTTTGATAAGTACTAGTACAAAAAACTGAAAAAATATATTATTAACTGTTATAAATACTAGTACTCTATTATCATAAAAAAAAAGTTAGACACAATAACAAACTCTATGCTTATCTTGTGTCAATATTTACATTATCTTTATATTTTTAACTAATATTTTTTTTTCAAAATCTCAAATTTAATTTAATTATATCGAAGTTTATAAATATAGAAGTTAATATTACTCTTAACTTTTTTTTTATATTTCAAGTAGACGAAAAGTAATTATTATGATAATTTTAAAGAATCGAGGCAAGCTATCAATAGTTACCAAAATAAAATAAAATTTACATGCTATTTAAAGTTTTCCTTCTGAAAAAATTTGAGTATCAACAGTATTCTTTGATTTTAGCATCCAATGTTCTCTTGAATTCATTCTGTCATCACGGATTCATTCATGCTGTTTGATTATTTTCGTTTATTGTTAAAATTTCAATGTAATATTGTTTTTTTATAAGATTTATGATGTACTAATGCATCAATGTATCATAGTCAAACTCAAATTTGTATAAAAAATCCACATTATATTTCTAGTGGATTTTAAATCCAAATAATTAGTAGTTAAGATTAATTAAAATGATTTATCATTTATTAATTAGAGAGGTAACAAAATTTGAAATAATATTTAAAAAAGGTAGGAGTTGTCAATCTTGAATAATTGAGACTATCAAATCAAAATCTTGGCATTGAAGGTAGACGAAGACACTTTTATTGCAATAATTGGGTTGGGCTGGGTTGGGCTGGGCCGGACAAATCCAATCCTATCCATTTTTTTTCCCATGAAAAATCACACCACCTACCCCTTGAACAAGTGGGGAAAAAGATATAGTTAGTTAAGACACGAGTTCAACTACTAGTTGTACTTTTTTTTGGAAAGAGTGAAGATTGAATTTGAATTTGATCATTCATTCTCCCACAAATTGACCACCTAACGCCCTTTTCATTCTCATTATGGTGGTCATTAAAAAATATATGTATAAGAGTGAAGTTTTATACTTTTCTTCAATACCATCAATTTATTTAAATAAAATAATATTATTTATGCTAAATTTTTATTTTTTTAATCTCCAACTACATTTCAAATGAGATGGCAAGTGAGTTGGTATAGATGATAAACTTTTATAATTGTTAAAGTCATTTATTATATTCTTTTCATTATCTAATAAATATTGTATATTACCTAATCTGCATGTATTTTAAAATTAAAAAATTTAGAGTAAATTGTATTTATTTATTAAATTATGTAAAAAAAATTAGTAGTTAAGAAAATAAGGATTTGAGATTGCTAAGTTTGATTAGAATTCGTTGTCAACTAATTGCTACATCTCTCTCTCTCTATATATATATAATACATTTGGTCATTTTTAAAATAATTTTATTTTTTTATATGTTTTGCAAAAGATTCTTGAGATTTTTTTGTCTAAATTTTAATCCATTATTATTTTTTTCTTTATTTGTTTTATAAATATATGCAAATGTTGAATTATATGCATAGTTAATAGGTAGTTGACGAGTGATTTTCCAATCTGCCCACCAACCCTTCATCATTAACTCATCCCCTAATTACATAAACTTTATCATTTTCAAAATAATTAGGCAGATAATTATGGGATTCATGACCAATCAATTTTTTTTTTTTAAAACAGGAACTCCTATACTCGGCCCTTACTTAAACGTTCAATCAAGTATGAGATCGATACATCCTTAAATATTAGATTTTATAAATT
This sequence comes from Trichilia minutiflora, assembly GCA_035590515.1. NCBI lineage: Eukaryota > Viridiplantae > Streptophyta > Magnoliopsida > Sapindales > Meliaceae > Trichilia > Trichilia minutiflora. Next base: position 562,862 of record JAVXUL010000007.1, on the reverse strand, counting down.
ATCTGATAATTATCATATATCACAGGATGTATGTATAAAAATCATATACGATGATAATAAATACAAAATAAAATTTTAACCCGATTCTCTAAACGATTCAAAGAGAGAGAGATTTAAGGTGAGAATCGAACATGGGATTTTAAAAATCGGAAATATAACCCCACCACCATACCAATCCCAGAGTTATGACCGATCAAAATTAAATGAGTCTACTTCTCATCATTAATATCGTCCTTAAATCTTAAATTTGGAAATATGTTTAGTGGTCAACAGTTTTTTATAGGCTGATGAATGCAGCCTAATTCCAAAAATATGCTTGTAATAATAATTAATGAATAATTGAAACTGAGTATTCATATTTATTTAATAATTAATTGTTAAACGATATTATTTATTTATGTTTCGTCCGTTAGGTTAGAATAGGTTGATATTCTACCTTAAACACATTCTTAATTTTTAAATATATTTATGAACTCATATCTTAATTAATTAAAGTGTTTAGGTTAATAAATTGATTTGTTTAATCTCTAATTATAAAATTTTTAACCCACCTCCATATTTATTTTTAAAATTGACATATTTATACGAGCATACAATACAAGTTAAGGGCTTCCGAAATTTTACATAATGATTACCCAAGAATTTATAACAAATTTATACAAAAATATTACCCAAGAATTTATTTTAGAACAAAATTAGGGCAGAATCTATTCTCTATAGCTTCTTGTTGTGGGCTACTTTCTTAAAATAAATTTAATTTATTACCTTTTGACAATAAATTGTCTGTTTTGACATTTTATCGTTTTTATTCTTTAATAATTTTAATTAAAATACCCATTGCTATACATAAAATACTTCAAATGTTGTTTTAATTTAGGATTATGTTGTAATCTCTAGTATTTATTAAATTTTGGTATACACCATTAAAATAAATAATAAAAAAATATCTGGATAAATGGTTATATTTTATTAATTATTTAGAATATAAAAATAAAGTAATTCAATATACTAATAAGCTAATAAGCATGCAAATTCAAGGAAAATTTACCTTAAATGCAGATGAATTTCAAAAATATTATCAAGAAATGGAATAATGGATAATACACCTTAATATAAACCAAAACACATCAATACACACACACAAAAAAAATCAACAATAAATTTATGAATTTAATATAAAAAAAATAATCTTAAAAATATTTAACACAAAATTTAAAATTTCAATAATATTTAACAAATCTTTTCTATTATACGACAACTTTTCTGTCCCAATACCATATTTATAACATAAAAAAATGTCATTTTTTTAAATGGTAAAAATGTGAAATTCTTACATCAAATACGGGAGATCCACTTCTCATCTGTTTCTGACGATGCCCATCTCCATTTCCCTACACGACAAAAACTCTAGTCTCTGCAAATCCCAGGAGACGTATGGACGGTCAATTTTCTGTTCAGTTCACCTACTGCTTGCCTTTTTTTTTTTTTCTTCTTTTGGCTTATGTAATAACTCAATACAAATTTTACTTCTACTTTTGGTTAATTACATTGAAGCACACACAAAAAAGAAATTTTACTTTTCAATGTGGGGTCCTTGCTCTCCCACCGTAATCTCCTCAAGTTTTTGACAATGTCATTCTCGGTTTCACCAAAAACTTTTCACCTACATCGACAACAACTCTCTCTTATAAGAGCCTGGATTGTCTGAAACCATTTCTTTTGCATTCTCATTGTCAAATCTGTTGCAAAGTTTGGAACTTTATGGCTTTGAAGGCTAAACCCATCTGTTGTGCTAAAACGCCACATTTTAATTTGGGTGTGTCAGATTTCGGCTCTGGAAGATGTCGGTCTAGTTTGGATTTGAGGTTTTTAAACAAATGGGAATGTCGGTGTGTGGGTGTTTTGGCTCAGAATCATAGAGCTATCACTCCTCTTGAGGATGAGAAGCCATATACTCCTGATTTTAAGTCTTCCGAGGCCACTGAACGGTCTCAAAACTCTCAGTCCACTGGTTTTCATAAGGATTTGAGCCTTCTTCCTAGTGAGTTTATTCCATAATATTTCTTTGAGTTTACAATTAATGTATTTCTCTTTAGTAATTAAGCATCATTAGCTTTGAAAAATTGTTCATTTTCTAATTTGCATTGAAGCTATATGTAGGAATACACAATCATGGTCAGTTGCTGTAAAATATTTGTTTAAATTGCATTCTTCTAGCTCAAGGAAGGTCTGGTGAATGGAAATGAATAAATGCTAGTTTTTATGTACTGTTAACCCGATTGAGTATCAAGGCCTGATGCGTCGCATAGATGATTGTTACTGGTCCTGATCCAAAGATTCCATTCATGGTTGTTAGATATAATAAATGCATAGACGCGAGCCATTTGAATTTCACTAAAATGTTATTGATCTGCTTTAGTTTTGCTTAACTGTGATATATGGTTTAATGTAAGGGAAATTATGCTGCATTTTGTTCCCCTTTGTGTTCCTGTGTATTATTTTCAGCACTAAATGGTGCAGCTTCTTACCTTGAGTATGTTGACAAATTGCAGAACCCTTGTCGGTAATGGAACTTTTGCCTTCTCCTGATAGTGGTTCAAAAGTGCGTGTTGCTTACCAGGTATAATTCATCGTTCTTTTCCCTCCATTATGTTTTGGCTAAATATCCTTTCTTGTAATTTTTTCAATAGCTATTTTGCAATTGTAGGGCTTACCAGGTGCATATAGTGAGGCTGCTGCACGAAAAGCTTATCCTAAGTGTGAGACTGTCCCATGTGATGAGTTTGAAGCTGCCTTCAAGGTTAAAGTTATTGTTTGAATTCATTTATGGTTACAGCTTCAACTAGCATAGATTCTATCTTTATTCTTCTAAATTCCAATTAACAGGCAGTTGAGCTGTGGTTAGTGGATAAAGCAATTATTCCCATTGAGAATTCTGTTGGTGGTAGCATTCACCGTAATTATGACTTACTACTGCGGCATAGGCTCCACATTGTTGGGGAGGTACGGTTGCTTATTAATCATTGCCTTTTAGGATTGCCCGGTGTACGGAAGGAGGAGCTGAAATGTGTCTTGAGTCATCCACAGGTTTGTTATATTCATATCTTGTTGTCGCATTATTATCTTGTCGTGTTCGTTCAAGATGATACTTGGTAATACGTAGCTCCAGAGATACTCGAGATTCTAATATTTGTCATTTTGCTGTAAAAAGTTAAGCAAATTCATATACAGCCAAAACTTCTCCCAATAAGAGAAATTGTCCAAGTCATCTTTTTAGTCATGGTTAACTTGCGATAAATTAATGGCCATCAAAAAATGGATTGCTTTCACTTTCTGGCTCTTCCATCCTCAAGCTTCATTACATTTGGCATTGGTTGGCTCGGTTGTGTGAGTTGGCCGTCCTCTTTTTAGTCACGATTACCTTGTCATAAATTAATGCCTGTCAAAAAGATATTTTTATGGATTGCTTTCACTTCCCGACTCTTTCCATCCTCAAGGTTCGTTGCCTTTGACATGGGCTGGCTCTATTATGTGAGTTGCCCATCAATTAACACAGAACATTCAGATCTTAAGGTTCTTATCATCTCAACAAATTCTTGCTTGCAGGCTCTCGCCCATTGTGAGATGACACTAAGCAATATGGGGATTGCTAGAGTTACCGCCGATGATACTGCTGGCGCTGCTCAGGTAATTTCCAAAAAGATTTATATCTGTTTGTAGTTTTCATCTAAGTTATACTGGAGCCTGCTTATATTCTTATAATAAAGCTTCTGGGATAGATGATAGCTTCAAGTGGCAAAAGGGATACTGGAGCTGTGGCTAGCGCTCAAGCTGCTGAAATCTATGGTCTTGATATTCTTGCTGAAAAGATCCAAGTAATGCTTTTCTTTCACCATTTCTATTTCTTGGTGGTACGTCATATAAGTTATTCCAAGTGATTGCATTCTTCAACTTCAATCTGTATAAATCTTAGTTGGCAATAATCCCTTTCATTTATTGAGTTGACTCCTGCTGTCAACAGTATGTCTATTAAATGATAATTTTTCATTGCTGCTAACCATCCATTGGAAAAAAGAATCCACATTATCCTCCTGTCATTCACAGAATAAATAACAAATAACCTTTTCCTTGCATGTCCTTCTTGTGCTATCAAATTCAGTGAGAATGCGGTGTTTCCTGCTATACCTATAGTTAAAATCGGCATATGTAAAACATTCTGTGTTAAGGTTGCATCTTAAGATTGACACATCCATTGACATACTTGAACGTTTAGCCAGGGTAATTTGATCTATTGGAAAGCAAGGTTTGATGCACGCAAGTTTCTACCTAATTTTGGGTGAAATGACTCTAATAAATTTGGTAGACTCAATAGAATTTCTTGAAAAAGTACTTTGTTAGTTTTTGTTCTTGCAATAAATGAAAAATCTCATTTGAATTTATCTTGGTTCTTCGTGCCCGATCAGGATGACGACGATAATATAACCCGTTTTCTAATACTTGCAAGAGAACCCATAATTGCAGGAAATGACAGGCCCTATAAGGTATTGTTCCTTGTTAGTCATAAATATGTTTTACTAGTGCTAAAAGAATAATTATTTGTTCTTTTTTTTCCCCAGACAAGCATTGTTTTCACTCTAGAAGAAGGTCCTGGTGTGCTGTTCAAAGCCTTGGCAGTGTTTGCCTTGAGAAACATTAATTTGACAAAGGTAACTTGAAAGTCGGAGCATAATTATTTTAGTTAATCGTTGAGTCACTGATAATTATCTTTCCTTGGAGCACTTTTCAGATAGAGAGCCGCCCGCAGAGAAAGCGTCCTCTGAGGGTCGTTGATGATTCTAATAAAGGGACTGCAAAGTGAGTGATTTAACAGTTGCTTTCAAATGATGAGAAGAAATTATTAGTATATTTTGTTTTTCTGATTAAGTTCTCTGCAAGAACATATAAACTGTTGCTTAATTATCTTTGTTAGCTTTTAAAATAAAATGGGATTAGGGAATGGTAAGCATGCTATTAGATTTCTAGGCCATTAAGAGTGATCGGTCTGTGGTGGCAGGTACTTTGACTACCTTTTCTATATAGACTTTGAAGCTTCCATGGCTGATCCCCGTGCCCAATTTGCTTTGGGACATTTGCAGGTAAGGACTGAACTCTTTCATATAATTTCACATATGTCGGGATTATGATGGTTGCTTGGATCAGTTCTTGTTGAAGGCCTAATTTAGCATCATATGGTTGTCTATACGTCTGAATGCCATGCCATTGAAACGTCCAATAATTTGTAGCAATACTTTTTTAGGAATTTGGTCGTACATATTTTCTAAACTGGTTCATTTTTTATAAATTTGGCAGGAATTTGCGAGATTTCTTCGTGTCCTTGGTTGCTATCCTATGGACACATCTTTATAGATGGAAATTCTCCGTTCGTCCCTCCTTCCCTCCCTCCCCAACATTGGGTTCCCATAGTTTCTTAGGAGAGAAACGGTTCAACATCCATTCCCGTAAATACATCTTCCCATCCAGGTAAAAAGTGGAAATTTCATGGGATATAGTGAGTGTAGAAATTTTCCTTGACGGATTCTCTTAAATGTTTTTCTGTTTCCAATTCTTTTCTTCCTCCTAATGGAGGTGTTCTTGGATGGTATTATGAAAAGTGGTAAATTGTAGCCAGTAGTCGTGGGATATTCATGTGTCACCCATCTCATTGTCCACCTCGAATTCCCCAAATAAATAAGTGGAATTTGGTGAATATATTTATATTAGTGAAATCATGCCTAGGACAATTGAACTATCATTGTCTTCACAGCTTGCATGATGCATAATGTCATACAAAACTTACCAACTAAAACCATTAAAACTATTTATTTTTTGGTGATAAATAAAATATTATAAAATTCCCCATCAGGTTAGTCGTTCTCTGAACGGAAGTCTTGCATTACATACAATTAAAGTTATGCAATCTCTCTTGCTTGTAAACTTGGAATCAAGTGCCCCATATTAGCAACATATAATAATTTTCAGTCATATAGCAGCAATCGTTGTAAACAGAGCATTGGAGAATTCCATGGTCTCGTGGCACACAGTAGTTTTAAAAGCAACGCTAAAACACTTTTAGCTGTTATTTTCAGTACTTGATAGTTAATTTATTCACACTAGTGGTAGGAATGGTCTACTTAATGAACTACTTTCTACAGTTCCTTCAGAAAATCTTCGGTGTCAACCAAGACTTACATGTCAACATAAAATATCAATGGTATGAGCTTTTTAACAAACAAACATATTACTTGCTTCTCTCAAGTTGGGTTTCAGTTCTTTCCTATAGAATAAAATGTGAGACCGTGAGGGTAGAAATTGTCTTGTTTGACCACAAAATCTAGGGTGGTCTATAGATGAAATAATTTATAGGCCATTTTTTTATCAAAAAGGGAAAAAAAATGAGATGGTCTGGTACATCCCTAAAAACTTAAAATTTTCCAGCCTTCTGGGTCTAGAAAAGAGGTAATTTTGGTATTGATTCCAGGAATTGGTCTTGGCTGTTGAGTATCTTCCCTGTAAGCTCCTGAGTAACCAGGTTGACACACTTCGGTAGACATCATCTGTACCAATGGTAACCTATAACAGATACCCCCGTCATTAAAAAAAATTTTAAAAAAAAAAACGCTTCACAAATGAAGAAGAGGTTCATGAAATTACCTGTGCATATGCATATCCCTTGGTGTATTCAGTCACGCAATAATTATAAATCAATTCAAGAACAGTTGTTTCATATTCAGCTCCATATCCAAGCATGAGTGCATGACCACTGTCATCTATAAAGCAACGGCATTGCCAAAATGAGAACAAAAAAGAAAAAAGAAAACTCTCTTAACCGTTCCATAATCGGGAACTATTACAACTCCTGATAAGCAGACAGCATAAATTCTTCAAATGAAGCGAAAGTTGAATGTTTACGCTGTATTCAGAAATATCAATGCTTCTTACTAGCCTGATTCCCATTGCCAGCAGAGTGCAGAGGGGCAAACAATATCAAGAAAATTAAAAATGCTATATGCTAGGACTAAACAGAAGAAGATTTACCAAAAATCGCATCGAAAACAATATTACCTTTTCATAGAACTTGATGGCACGATCACCCACATGAATTGCCACTGACAGAGTGGTCCAAGAGTTGGGACTTCTCTGGATGAGTTCGAAAGTGTAACCATCGGTATCCGTAACAAGGGCGTAGACTGCTGTTTCACCTTGGACTTCAACTGTAACAGTTTCTCCGGTGATAATCCCACCCTTGGATCGGATGTCTTCAACCATTTAGTGAATCTATAATTCCATGGAATGCAAAGTTGCTCATATCCAATACTTAAATGAAGTCATGTTCCTGTAAATCTAAATTTGAATGACACTTACATCTTGAGTTACAATTGCTAAATGGCCAAACCAGTTCCAATATCATATGAAGTCGCACCGTAATATGTGAATCAATAACCAAGTAAATACTCTGTTATTCTATTTATAGGCATAGAAAAAGTATGAAACCATGCTGTATGTTAACTCTAGAGCAAAATGAGACTCTTCACGGCCAAATCCAAGAAGGGCATTGGAGTATTTCTTTTCTGGGAAATCTCTTTTTCTCAACAGATTCATTCCAAGGCATTCCATACAAAACCTGACAACAAAAATATACAAGAGAACAGAAACATCCTAGCCTCGAAACTTATCAATGTTGTCAACCACCTAAAACCAAAGTTTTTGGCCAATGCACTTTATGGTTATATGATAGAGTTTTATGGTAACAAATTTAGAGTATAATAAACATTAGTTTGAATGAATACTGAGTTTAGGATTTTTAATATCAATGAGCTCTGACTTAGTTAGGACTAAACGAATGAAAGAAATTTATCCATATAAAATGCACAATCATATATGAAAGGTTTAATAAAGACTTTTTTATAGTGGTCTAGGGATTAAGGCATATTTCTAGATATTAATCATAGTTATTGAGCCTTCAAAGAATTTGAAACAGGTTTGATAAGATCGATTCCAACTCACAGTTAATACTATAGTGAATTGAGAGGTTATAACCAACAAGTTATGCTCGTTACTGCTTTGTGATAGAATAAATATTATCCATAAAAGAGCTAACATTCTCGAAAATAGTATTAGGCTGAAAAGTGTAAACGATTTACATATTAAATAGTTTAACAAACCTGAAAGCTTTATTTATTGACCTGGATATAACTTAGAGTAAGTTATAACATTCAATTAGTATTTAGAGACAAATATAAAATTAAAATAAACTTGGTCAAAGTAAATTTGATTAGGTTTAAGACAAATTTGGGATTACTATGTTTCATGGAGATAAACTTGTTATTTTATATTTTATTATTATAAAGATTGTTTGACAAGTTTAAGAACTCATTTATCTTTAATTTAAATATCATGAAAATTTAAGTAAATGATGCAAAATATATAAATAGATGTCAATTTCAATTTTTAAGAATTAAGCCGTCTTTATCAAAAAGGCTAGAAAATAAAAGCTTTCTTCTCTTTTTAAATTCACCCAAGCAATGGTTTGAGTATTTAAGTTTTGATTCTTAGAGATTCCATAATTTTGGGATTAGATCTTCATCAATCTACATCGAAGGTTGGTGAATCTTACCTTGATTTCATTGATTTTGTGTTTATAAAACCATATTGCATGATTAATAGCTTGTTAACCCTAATTACTTGTTAATCGCTTAATCAACTTCCAAAATGATATTAAAGTACTTAAATAAGTTGATTATATGCTTAATTTGGTGTTCTTATTAATGGATTTGATGATTGAAGATTGGGTATGATTACGAAGAAATTAAGGGTTTTATTCTATATTATGTTTTTCATAGAGAAGATGATGAATAGTTCATCATCTTTGTATTTTGATGTGATTCATACTATTATATAATGATGTATAACATTATGGAAATATTGATTTCATTTGATGGAAAATGTTGAATATAGTGATTACATATGGTTATATTCGACCATAATCAGGGGCAGAGCCAGAAATTTATATTGGGGGGGGCCGAAGTTAAAAATAAATATACTGATATAAAATATAAAAATTAATAAATTATTATAAAAAAATAAAATTAT
>JAVXUL010000007.1:500079-529860 GCA_035590515.1 Trichilia minutiflora | reverse complement strand
AGAACCAAAAACATTATTATCGCATTTCATCATAGGTTTATAAAACAGGATTTGAGATAGAAAAGTAAAATCAAAGGGAATCCACTCACAACTTAGGGAGGGTATACACTTCCTAATTCCCCTCGTTCCTCGACGAGCTACGCGAGTACCTTGACCTCGAACCGTCGCCTATTCACACGCATATAACATTATTAATACATATTCTAAAATACGAATGGAAATTTAAATACGTGCAATGCATGCTATTCCCGAATTTTCCACGTCGAATTATTCTTTGGATTTGTCTAAAACTCTCGTTAAGCCTCGAATTACCCAATTATCATCGCCACGGACCCATATTACACCTAAACCAATGCATATCGATTTATTCTCGTGATTTTAACTAGTGGACCCCACTCCCTTGTTAGAATAGTAATCGAAGTTACTGTTTATATTTACCCAATTTCTCCAAAATCATAAATCTAACTTCTTACGACTCCTACGATTCCTCTACGACTCATTTTATGCCTTAAAACTAAAATGTGGGGTCTAAATCTACGAAAATTCATACAAAAACCCATACTAATAAAAATGCTTAAAATCACAAAATGAGTATATAGACGAGTTAGAAACGAAGCTACGAACCTCGTGGTGTGATCGGTTTACTTCGATTTCGTCTTTAACACGAAAAGTCCCAAATCTTCCTCGAAACCCTAGCTTTTCCTTTCGTGATTCCACGCTTCTACCATCAAATTAGCACTCCCGGTATGCTGGCCACGTGGAATGCAACACGTGGGTGAAAAGAAATCAAAGTTTGGGTCAAATGTAGGTGGATCTAATGAGAGAAGTGGAGAGAATGGGAAAGAAGAGGAGAAAGAGAGAAAATGGAGAGAAAGCTCTGAAATTTCGGCTCCCAAGCCCCTTTTTATAGAAAAGGGGTGAAATTACCATTTTGCCCTTAAGTTTTTTTATGGAGGAAGCTTCTAGAAATGGGTATTTTTGTCATTTCGCACCGATTTGATCGAACCAATCGAAGATTCGTTTGACCGAACCACCCTTTTAGTCGAACGAATAATACTTCGGTCGAACGAATCCTTCAGGGCCACAGAAGTCAGAGAGCTCGCAAATCGCCGGTCGAACAAACCCTCATTCGTTTGAACGAATCCATATTTTGGTTGAACAAATGACTCTTTCGATCGAACAAATCTGGAGCCAAAGTTTTCCCGAGAGTTCTCAACGGTTCGGTCGAACGAATCACCCATTCGGTTGATCGAACCCGCCAAAATCTGAATTCTCACTTAAATATTACCAACACGAGCCTAGAACCACACCCACACCCACATGAATATGAAATATATGCAGATGTACGAACGAAAGATGTAGGAAATAACAATTATACCCTCGAGGTGAAACATGGGGTGTTACAGCGACTCAGGGATCAGGGAGTGATCTGGGTCAGGTGGATCGCCTTAGGAGCGGGGGAGCAACCTGGAAACAAGAAGATCACCTGGGAGCAGGGAGCAATCCTAGGATCAGGGAGTAATCCGAGTCAGGTGGATCACCGTAGGAACAAGGGAGGAACCTGGGAGCAGGAGAATCACCTGGGAGTAGGGAGCGATCATAGGATCAGGGAGTGATCCGAGTCAGGTGGATCGCCTCAAGAGCAGGGGAGCAACTTGGGAGAAGGGATCGATCCTGGGATTAGGGAGTGATCGGGGTTAGGTGGATTGCTTCCGGAGCAAAGAGCGATCTAGGGATCAGGGAGCGATCCGGGTTAGGTGGATCGCCTTAGAAGGAAAGAGCGATTCAAGGATCAAGGAGCGATCCGGGTCAGGTAGATCGTCTCAGGAGTAAAGAGCGATCTAGGGATCAGGGAGCGATCCGAGTCAGGTGGATCACCTCAGGCAGGAGCAAGGAGCGATCTTGGGAGCAGTAATCGATCCTGGTAGTAGAGAGTGATCCCACAAATAGCACAGCTGTTTATGCAAAAAATATCCGACGACTTTTGTGCACTCAATAACGAAAATCTCCGACGAATTTTTTACAGTAAACGAGGAATAGCTTATAATTGAGGAGTGACTATTTGATATTTGTGTTTGTGACTGAATTTGGGTTGCTTCTAAATTGTCTACGTACCCCTTTCTTCTCTCTTTTCTCCTTCTTCTTAGTTTTCTCTCTCTTCTGGTTCTTTTTCTTCTTCTCTATTTTTTTCTTCTCTCGTGAGGGGGGATCAAGCCACAGATCGTTTTTTTGAGGGGAGGGGATTGTATTTTTATAGAGGAGAAGGTGATCTGATAGACCAAGATGATAAAATAATAATCTCAAAAAATCATAGAGTGACATAAACTTCTAATTACCACCAACAGTTAGATTTTATTATGTTTTCTAATACAAAATATCATAATTTATAATAATTATTTATCATTCAGTTGATAAGATTTTAGAAAATTTTAGTTCTAATGTTGTCTTGACAACCGTAAGCGTTGAGATGAACGGATGATTATGGGATGAAATTATGTGAGGAGAACATCTTAAATTTTGAAATATTTGGGTAGAGAAAAAAATTAATTTTTAACAACACTAAAAAGTGTTAATTTTTAATTTATTTATTTCTTAATATTTAAGTTTTAAGTTATTCATAATTGTTTAATTTGATTTAAATTTAAAATCTAATTGAATTTATCTATTAGTTGAGAGGAGGTCTCTTTCAAGAATGAGTTTTCATTGTACTTTTATATTCTTCTTTAATTCTTACAAAGTTGGGTGCATCTCGACAAAATTGAGAGAATTTCTCTCAAACAAAAATAAGGTTTTGTTTAGAAAGATAAAGATAACCCTTATCTCCTAAATTAAAGTAAGGTAAAACATAAGAGGGTGATATAAAGATACAAAGGAAAGGGAATGGGGTTAGCTACTTTCGACAGAAAACCAAACTATTGCTTTTATTTTCTCACTAGAATCCCAAAACTTAACACAAAATCTAACTTATGCACTAACTTATGCAGTAGAGGCTCGTTGATGGGAGAAAAAACTTATGTAGTAGAGGCTCGTTGATGGGAGAAAACTCTCACAGGAGGTTGGATGAAGGAAATACGATAATTGGTTAGAGATATGGACATCTTCTTAAACAGTTCAAGCCGATTTTTATGGGAGTTTAAAGGGATAAAGTGTGCAATGACTTGAGCAATTCCTTCCTGCATTAAATGGTATCAGAATTATGATCTTCTCACTCGAGTATTCTAACTTTAGAACAGTTTAAACTCGGAGTTCTCGTAAGTAGGATAGTATGCTAAAAACGTTTGCGCAAGACAAAACTTTCACATAGGATAAAAATGGTATAATGGTGGATTTTTACTTAAACAAGCTGATTTGTCTTAGGGCTAAAAGGTAAAAGGTGCGAATTTGGCATCCTTTCCCTGTGTCCAAGAGGATTCGAGTATAATAATACCTAATTATTAATTATTGCTATTCATTTTCTCACCATATAACAAGTTTATTGTTGGGTGGTCGAGATCCAAAACTTTTATATTTAACAAAGCAAGTTCAACGACTTACACTTATCTATTTATTTTTTAATATAATAATACTTACTGAATACAAGTGCTATATATGGAGGCAGAAATTTGATAAATATAAAATTTTGTACTACCTTTTAAATATAATTTTTACAATTAATGTATTGCAATGGTCACTAGATCCGAAAGATTCTTGTATAAGAGGTGGATTTATTTATTGAGGCATTTAATTCTGCTGGCCTTTGTGCTATGTGTTAATCAATCAGGTCGGGAGTCGGCCTCCAATGGGAGGTTGCAGCCTTTGAGTCTCCGTGACTTCCATCTCAGGAGGGTCAGGTGGATCACCTCAGGAGCAGGGGAGCAACTTGGGAGCAGGGGAACGACCTGGGAGCAGGAGGGTCACCTGGGAGCAGGGAGCGATCTTGGGATCAGGAAGATCATCTGGGAGCAGGGGAGCAACCTAGGAGTAGGAGAGCGACCTAGGAGCAGAAGGATCACCCGGGAGGGAGTAGGGGAGCACCTTGGGAGCAGGAGAACAACCTAGGAGTAGGAGGATCACCTAGGAGCAAGGAACGATCCTGGGATCAGGTGGATCGCCTCAAGAGCAGGGGAGCAACTTAGAAGTAGGGAGCGATCCTGAGATTAGGGAGTGATCCGGGTTAGGTGGATCGCCTCAAGAGCAAAGAGCGATCTAGAGATCAGGGAGCGATCCGGGTCAGGTGGATCGCCTTAGGAGCAAAGGGTGATCTAGATATTAGAGAGGGATCCGGGTTAGGTGGATCGCCTCAAGAGCAAAGACCAATCCAGGGATCAAGGAGTGATCCGAGTCAGGTGGATTGTCTCAGGAGTAGGGGAGCAACCTGGGAGCAGGAGGATCACCTGGGAGCAGGGAGTGATCTGGTTCAGGAGGATCGCGCGTAGGAGTAGAGAGTGATCCGAGTCAGGTGGATCGTGTCAGGAGCAGTGTAGCAACCTGGGAGAAGGGAGCGATCCTGGGATTAGGGCGTTATTCAGGTCAAGTGGATCGCCTCCGGAACAAAGAGAGATCCAGGGATCAGGGAGCGATTCAGGTTAGGTAGATTGCCTTAGAAGCAAAGAGTGATTCAGGGATCAGGGAACAATCTGGGTCAGGTGGATCACCTTAGAAGCAAAGAGCAATCCAAGGATCAGGGAGCGATCCGGGTCAGGTGGATCGCCTCAGGCAGGAGCAAGGATCGATCTTGGGAGTAGTAACCGATCCTGGTAGCAAAGAGTGATCCCCTGGGTGCAAGGGGATCACCTTAGAGCAAAGAGTGATCCTGGGAGTGACGCTTCAATGGCTTTTTATTTGATTCCCACAAACGGTGCCAGATGTTTGTACAAAAAATGTCCGACGACTTTCATGCACCCAATAACGAAAATCTCTGACGAATTTCTTACAGCAAACAAGGAATAGCCCATGGTTAAGGAGTGATTATTTGGTATTTGTATTTGTGACTGGACTTGAGTTGCTCCTAAGCTGTCTACGTATCCCCTTCTTCTCTCTTTTCTCCTTCTTCCTAGCTTTCTCTCTCTCTTGGTTCTTCCTTTTCTTCTCTATTTTTTTGTTCTCTCGTGAGGAGGAATCAAGCCACAGATATTTTTTGGGAGGGGATTGTATTTTTATAAAGGAGAAAGTGATCTGACAGATTAGGGTGGTAGAGTAACAGTCTCAAAGAATCATAGGATTACTGTATTTAAGATGGATAGGGATCACATAATTAATGTGATAGAAAACGTACTGCATAAGCTTCAAATTACAACAGACAGTTAGATTTTATTTTGTTTTCTAATATAAAATATCACAATTTATAATAATTATTTATCATTCAGTTGATAAGATTTTAGAAAATTTTAGTTCTAATGTTGTCTTGACAATTGTAAGCGTTGAGATGAATGGATGATTATAGGATGAAATTATGTGAGGAGAACATCTTAAATTTTGAAATATTTGGGTAGAGAAAAAAATTAATTTTTAACAATACTAAAAAGTGTTTGTTAATGCAAGAAGTTGCCCTCGTCCTCAACTCCGAGTACCAGCAGGTTTTCTCTTATTGTCCTTGAGCTTGAGACTGCAAAACACACAGAACACTTCAGGGGTAAAGCTAGTTTTTCGACGAAAACCTTCCGATGCTTAAGTCAGAGAGGGTTTTACTTAGTGTGTGAAATAGGTGTGCATGCCAATAACGAAGAATGCATGAATGGCACGGATGGCATAGAATGTTCTATCCCTGAGAATGATGCCTTAATGCACTAAAAAGTTGAGAGAATGTCTTACAGTGCACTTTTTCCTCACATGTTGTTGCATGGCTGACGTGCCCAAAGTGACCTATTGCAAAGTCAAGGGGCGTGGAAAATTGTGACACTGTTCTTCCCTGAGACCCCAAGTGTAAGTTCCTCTGAGTGAAGCTTCCAGCTCTCACAAGAATGAAATCCCCTGGTTTTCGGGAGGCTATTATATAGCAGGTTGTAGCCTCGGTGTTGATAGAAGGTAAAGTGGTGGAGACTCACATATCCCGAGTGCCCGTGAGTCCCTATTGTTTGTGGAGAACATACCATTCCGACTCCTCGAGCCTGAAGGGCTTGTTATTGAAGTCCCCGAACCCGGGTGCGAATCAACAATGGATAACTTCGAAGGAGACCTCCTGACTGGTTGTCTCGGACAGAGTGCCCGAGATTATTTAATTATTTTTCTGGGTGATGTAATTGGCTTATCGGAACGACGTCGTATCAGGGAATCCATCTGAAAGTAATATGGGCATTTGACGGGTTTGGATAAGGGCAGAGAGATGGACTTGGACAATTGGGCTGGACCTCGACAAAATACCCCAACAATGTTAATTTTTACTTTATTTATTTCTTAATATTTAAGTTTTAAGTTATTCATAATTGTTTAATTTGATTTAAATTTAAAATCTAATTGAATTTATCTATTAGTTGAGAGGAGGTCTCTTTCAAGAATGAGTTTTCATTGTACTTTTATATTCTTCTTTAATTCTTACAAAGTTGGGTGCATCTCGACAAAATTGAGAGAATTTCTCTCAAACAAAAATAAGGTTTTGTTTAGAAAGATAAAGATAACCCTTATCTCCTAAATTAAAGTAAGGTAAAACATAAGAGGGTGATATAAAGATACAAAGGAAAGGGAATGGGGTTAGCTACTTTCGACAGAAAACCAAACTATTGCTTTTATTTTCTCACTAGAATCCCAAAACTTAACACAAAATCTAACTTATGCACTAACTTATGCAGTAGAGGCTCGTTGATGGGAGAAAAAACTTATGTAGTAGAGGCTCGTTGATGGGAGAAAACTCTCACAGGAGGTTGGATGAAGGAAATACGATAATTGGTTAGAGATATGGACATCTTCTTAAACAGTTCAAGCCGATTTTTATGGGAGTTTAAAGGGATAAAGTGTGCAATGACTTGAGCAATTCCTTCCTGCATTAAATGGTATCAGAATTATGATCTTCTCACTCGAGTATTCTAACTTTAGAACAGTTTAAACTCGGAGTTCTCGTAAGTAGGATAGTATGCTAAAAACGTTTGCGCAAGACAAAACTTTCACATAGGATAAAAATGGTATAATGGTGGATTTTTACTTAAACAAGCTGATTTGTCTTAGGGCTAAAAGGTAAAAGGTGCGAATTTGGCATCCTTTCCCTGTGTCCAAGAGGATTCGAGTATAATAATACCTAATTATTAATTATTGCTATTCATTTTCTCACCATATAACAAGTTTATTGTTGGGTGGTCGAGATCCAAAACTTTTATATTTAACAAAGCAAGTTCAACGACTTACACTTATCTATTTATTTTTTAATATAATAATACTTACTGAATACAAGTGCTATATATGGAGGCAGAAATTTGATAAATATAAAATTTTGTACTACCTTTTAAATATAATTTTTACAATTAATGTATTGCAATGGTCACTAGATCCGAAAGATTCTTGTATAAGAGGTGGATTTATTTATTGAGGCATTTAATTCTGCTGGCCTTTGTGCTATGTGTTAATCAATCAGGTCGGGAGTCAGCCTCGAATGGGAGGTTTCAGCCTTTGAGTCTCCGTGACTTCCATCTCGATCCGCTCTTTTTAGTGTGATTTAAATTTTCTTAATCTCACTTTTATAAATAAGCAAGGGGATAAACTTTTTTTTTTTTTTATTGTTAAGAATAAATTTTGTTTATAATTTAACTCTAGATTTTTAGGCCAAAATTTGTAAATAAACGTGTGAATAAAATTTTATTATTATTAAATTAGACTTTACCCATAATCTGAATATAGACCTTTAATACAAATCTTTAATTATGATATTTGATTATAGTATATCAAAGTGCGTGGATAAATTTCTTTTATTATTATTAAAATTAAATACTTTAGATCGATTTATGATAAAATTTTAAATTAATTTAAATATTACGTTTAAATTTTAGATAATATAATTTAATTTAATAATATATCATAAATTATAATAAATTAAAATTATATAAAACAGTTTAGATCCGTTTAAATTTACTATTTAAACTTTAATTTGTTAATTTAAATTGAGTTAAAAAATAAAATTTTAGATTTTAATTTACTTTCGATTGGTGCAAGAATTATCTGTAGATCTTTCTCATGATTAACGAGAAATAACTCAGTTAATGAGGTGTGAGGACGATGTGACTATTGTTGAACAGAGATTTTTTTTATCAGAGAGTGACTGAATATGTGGTTGTTTTCGATGAGGCTTTACCTTCTAAACCTGTAAAGATAACAAACACCTATGGAGTAATGCTGGGAGGGGTTTCTGACGAAAAAACTCCGATGCCTAAGTCAGAAATAATGTGAAGGAAAAAGAAATGGACTTTCGGTGAAAACAAAAGAAAGAAAACCGAAAATAGCTTGAAATGGGAGAAAATGTGTAGAATGTATACCCCAAAGCTACCAAACGAAAATAGTTAGAAAAGATGAATGTCCCAAATCCGATAGAGAGGGCCAGTTTAAGATCCTAAAAAAAAGGGGTCCGAAGTCCCAAAAGTCATCTGCAGGTTGAAGAAAGTTGCCTTATATAGTACCTCCCGCCTAAACAGTGATATGGCATCGGAGAATGGGAAGAATGTGACGTCTGACATGGGGCAATGTGCAGTCGAATTTCATTAATAACGCTGACACATTTGCAGGAGAATAGGCCTGATACCATTCTATTACCTGAAAAAATGATCAGAGGATGGGACAAGTGTATTTAAGGGGCCAACTGTCAGCAAACATTCTCATTTTTTATTTGAAAGAGGGGGCATATGTCTGATGATCAGGGATTGCTTGCAAATTGATCTGAGAAGCTATCCAGGTATCTGAGGAGGTGACTTCTCTCAGTTGATGCTGTTGGATGCCTGAGGCGTGCTATGGATGACCGTCCCATGCATGAGAAGGAGCTTCAGTCTTCGTGGCGCCTAGACTGTGAGAATCCTGAGACACCATTAATTCTCCTAGGATGCTGATTACCTGGGGCGAAGCTCATTAAAGCCATGGAATTCTCTGAAAAGAGGGATTCCTGGGGCAAAATTTATTAGGGCCTGTCTATTCCCTGAGCAGGGAGATACCTGGGGAGAGGTGTATCTGAGACGAAGCTGTGTAGGATTACCCTTGGCCACCTGCATATGCCTTGCTGACAGGGCATTCACGTATCACTCCTATATTTTTTCCCAAACATCTAGTCTCCCAATTTCTGATGTGAGACCAGTAAGACTCATGCCAAAAAATTATATCTGAGATGATCCATTTCAGGGGAGAAATATCGGCTCAAGTGAGTCCAATTGTCTGGTGGAGTGGTTAATCACTAAGGCCGTTGGCATGACACAGAAACTTCATGGCCCCTGAAATAATTTATCATGTCGCGGAAGCTTCACGGTCCCTGAGATCCTTTTTCTTTCTTCTAATAGAGCCGTTACACTGTTGATGCTGGATCTCCATTCTGTCTTCATTAATTGCCCCTGTCAAAAATCGCGTCATACCTGTCAACAGCTATCTCTGAGAAGGCGGCTCCTCAGATACTGAATGATCTTTGAATGCTTGGTTGAGGATGCGCCACGTGTTGAATCACGACTGAGGGGATTTGATAGTTCTTCGATCCTTGTGGGGATATTTATGATCCCGGACACATGGCGACTCCCTGTTCATTTAGATTCATGGCTGGGATCACCTCTTTCCATCTATAAATACCCTCCTTTTTTTCCTGTTACTTTTACACTTATTCTCCAAATCTCTCATGTTTTTCTGCCCTCAGAACTTTTCTTTGTTATTTTCTTTGCGCTTTCACTACTTTTTGCTTCTTTCCTTGTGTTTTTGTTGTAGGTCAAGAAAACTCTGGATAACTTTGGTCATTTGTCAGAGGTCGCCCGAGCAGGAATGAAATTATCCAAAGACCCGATTACTGGTCAGGAAGAGGGCGGCTATGGAGAAAATGCTTCTGAGTAGGCCAGGAGCAAGGGGCCTAACGAGGCGGACTATTTCCCCTCTACTGTAAATATGGTAGACCTCTGGGCATATAGGTAACTTTTTTAGATGCCAGACAGCGTACAACTCAGGGTCCCTCGATCGAAGAAAATTTTGAGTGCCCTAGCCCCCGGGAAAATGGCTGTGAATGAAGAAAACCTGCTACTGGGTGCCCGTCTCCCTTTGCAGCCCTACTTCGCCAAAGTATTTGAGGCGTTCGGGGTGCCTCCATATCAGCTCATCTTGAATAGTTGGAGAATTTTGGCTGGGCTCTTTGTCCTGAAAGCGAGGGCGGGACAACCACTTCCTATCCCAGACGAAGTGCTGCATATATACCTGCTCAGAAATAATACGAGTCAGTACTCTGGGTGGTATTACCTCCAGATTTGTTCAAGGTTCCAGTCAAAAATTAAAGGGAACCCTTCATCGAATAAGAACTGGAAGGATCGCTGGTTCATCACTAACTGGGAGGCAACTGATAACATTTCTGGTCCCCTCCCTTCAGCCTTCCGGGAGACAAATAACGTTCCTTTCTTGAGAAAGAAAACGTCTCTGGTAATGCTATTCACTGATGAAAATTTTTTTTGTGCAGAAGTAGGAAAAGACCATCCTAACGTTCCGATCAATGTGGCAAGCGGCTTGCTGAGCCTTCCTGTCACAGACATTAGATTTCTCTTGAACGGGGAGATTTTGTCCAAATCGCGATTGACATACCCGTCCTCCACTCGAAGCAAGCTCTCAAAGGCCCGAACGGATATGAATGAAGGTAAAATCTTCCTTGTCTTATTAATCTTGAACGCGACTCTGTGTGGATTCTGATAAAAAATTATCGACCATCTACAGCCACGGGGATTGAAGGGTCCCTAGGTGGGAGAAGGAAGAAAGTGACAGACATCCTGTAAGGGCTGTTGTCTCGGATAGGATCCGGGGCATCTGAGGTTCTGGGTGCCCCAAGAAAGTCCTCTAATCACCCTAAAGAAAAGGGGATCCTGACTGAGGAAAAGACCCCCGAAGGGGGAGTACACCCTCAGGAGAGAGATCCTCCTTTTCTTAAAGATAAAGGCAAAAGACCTTTAGAAGAGGAGATCGAAGAGCTCAGGAAGAAGAAAAAGACTCCTGGATGGGTCAAAGGAAGCCGGTCAGACTGGGGGAAGGATTCCAATCGGGATAAAGACCCTGTAAAAGAAGATGTCCACATCTTGCTCTCCTCGGATGATAGTGACCCAGGTGACAACAGACTTCAATGGGAGGATCTTCCTGACAAGAAGAGGGAGAATTTTGGATACCTCTTTAATTTAGTAAACGAGGCCCGATGAGTTATTCCTCCTTAGAAGACGGATATAATGGGAGCATCTCTGCTAGCAATGCTCTAGAATGCATGAGCATACATACGCACAGGGTAAGCCATTATGATTCATGAATTATCACTTCAAAATTTTACCTTGGTTGATATATATCTAACTTATCCGTTTTTTCTTATATAGAATGCATACTTGTTGGATTTGTTCATGAAGGAACTCCAGCAAGCAATAAAGGTCAGTGAAGAAGTCTCGGTATCAATCAGGCAGTTGAAAAAGAGGGCCTAAAAACAACTGACCAAATTACGACAGGAGTCAGCCAGGAAGGAAGCAGACATGAAAGCAAAGGTTTCTGCTCTAGAGGCTAGGAGCTCTCATTGAACGAAAGAAAAACAAGTCCTGACTGAAAAACTTTCGTCTGCTAAAGCTTTGTTAATTGATAACGACCACTTGGAAGGGGAGAGATAGAGCCTCACGAGGAAATGCAACCAACTGATCGATCTCTTTCGATTAGTTAAATCTGAGGAGGCCCGATTGAAGAAGTCATATACAGAGTCTATCGATAACTTGAACTAGGCATCAAAGGATCGTGAGGCGCTGGAGAAGGAGTTAAGGGAGAAAATCAAGTCCCTGGAAGCACTTCGAAAAGAGAAAGAAGAGGTCCTGGTCCAACTTGAAGCGCAATATGACCGGAGGGTTAATGATGGTCTAGACTTGACGAGTCTTCTCTTTTGTCAAGAATACCCAGACCTAAAACTTGACTGGTTATTTAGTTAACTGAGTCGGGAGACTCCGAGGGGCCGTAGGCAAACAAGCAACGGACCCCCCTCCTAACGTCACTAAAACAGCCAGGGTACAAGTCCCACATGCTCAGAGGGCGGGAAATCTGGATCCTCCCTTGGCTCCTTTGGATGAGACAACTATCCAAGACATCTCATCCAGTGAAGAAGAAGAGGATAACCTGAAAGACCTCTGACCGTCTCCCCTTTCAGTATTTTTTGAGCTTGTAATATTTTGTATTCATACTTGTACGCAATCATTCTTTTGTACTTAAAATTTTTTTGAATGAATACAGATTCTTCTTCTTTTACGTACTATGCATTTTCAATATTTTGACATTAATATTTGCAAAATCAAAACACAATCTGAATGGTCAGAGTTAGGGACCATGCAACTTTCTTTCCTCTTAGAAACACGTGCCTTCTTCCTGGGCAATAATTGGTGAAGAAGAAGATTCATCCCCCAACCTATTAGATAAACTTGTCCTATTGTACCCCGAGTCAAAGACCAAGTGGTGGAACTTTCGGAGTGAAGGTCTTTGTAACATGGGTTTAGGACTTTAGAAAAGTTTTTCCGTAGAGCTCTCAGGATTTTACTCTAAAGTATAATTTTTTTTTTTGTGTATCCAGGTAACACATATTATCTTTTAAGCAATAAAAGATAAATCTTTGCTTTGGTTCCCCTAGGCTTCAAATTCGGCCTTACATCGAATTAGGGGAACAACTGATTAAGGTTGGGGGTCTTCAAGTCTTGGGTCTCGATTCGATCAGGGTTTATCACGCCTCACTCAACTAGGGCTTATTCGGTAAGGACGCCTGACCTAGGACTTACGATACCTGACTCAAATAGGGTCTTTAAAATGATCAAGCGTTAAGGAATTTTATAGCCTCCTGTCAACCTTAACCTTGAGGGACTTGGATCAACTAGGGTTTATCACGCCTCAAACTCGAACCGGGTCTTAAACGTTGAGGATGCTTGATTGAAAAATGAGGGCTTACGGTACCTGAGGCGGTTAGGGTCTTCTGATACACTTATCCCATTCAGGATTTATCATACCCCAAACTCGAATCAGGTCTTAAATGCTGAGGATGCCTTATTAGAGAATGAGGGCTTACAGTACTTGAGACTGTCAGGGTCTTCTGTTACACCTATCCAGTTCAGGATTTATCACACTTCAAACTCGAACCAGGTCTTAAATACTGAGGATGCCTGATTGGTGAATAGGGGCTTACGGTAGCTGAGACGATCAAGGTTTTCTGATACACCTATCTCGTTCAGGGTTTATCACGCCCCAAACTCAAACCAGATCTTAAACACTAAGGATGCTTGATTGACAAATGGGGGCTTAAGGTACCTGAGAAGGTCAAGGTCTTTTGATACACCTATCCCATTCAGGGTTTACCACGTCCCAAACTCGAATCGGATTTTAAACGCTGAGGATGCCTGATTGGCCAATAGAGGTTTATGATACCTGAGACGGTCAAAGTCTTCTGATACACCTATTCCGTTCAAGGTTTACTATGCCCCAAACTCGAATCGGATCTTAAACGCTAAGGATGCCTGATTGACCAATGGGGGTTTACAGTACCTGAGACGGTCAGGGTCTTCTGATACACCTATCCCATTCAGGGTTTACCATGTCCCAAACTTGAACTGGGTCTTAAACATTGAGGATACCTGATTGATGAATGGGGGCATATGGTACCTAAAATGATTAGGGTCTTCTGTTACACCTATCTCGTTCATGGTTTACCATATCCCAAACTCGAACCAGATCTTAAACACTGAGGATGCCTGATTGATGAATGAGAGCTTATGATACCTAAGACGATCAGGGTCTTCTGATATATCTATCCCATTCAGGGTTTACCACGTCCTAAACTCGAACCAAGTCTTAAATGCTGAGGATGCCTGATTGAGGAATGAGAGTTTACGGCACTTGAGACAGTCAGGGTCTTCTGTTCTACCTATCCTGTTCAGGGTTTACCATGCCCCAAACTCGAACCAGGTCTTAAACGTTGGGGATGCCTGATTGGAGAATGAGGGCTTACAACACCTAAAACGGTCAGGGTCTTCTGTTCTACCTATCTCGTTCAGGGTTTACCACGCCTCAAACTTGAACCAGGTCTTAAATGTTGAGGATGCTTGATTGGGGAATGAGGGCTTATGGTACCTGAGACGGTCAGGGTCTTCTGTTTTCAACTAGTGTTTAAGAGATTTTACAGCCATAACAACCTTATTACTTTTGAAAGGAAAGTAGTGGCACAAAAGAAATAAAGAACTGAGAAGACTTTGTAAGTAGCCTGTTTTATTCATGTAAAAAATATAGCCATCATTACAAAAATGCCAAACCTGAGAAGAGACTCTCTCAAGAGCTGTACTTTGATAATTCTTCTCAATCTGGATTACACAAGCTCTCTTTTCTTGTGCGACCACCCTTTGAACGAGGATTTTCTTTGAAAGATAAAAGAGTCTCAAGTCCTTTTTATTTCCAAGGCTTAGGAAAATGATCCTTATGTTGCTTGTTGATTCTTCCTGTATTCTTGCGATCGTTCTTAGAATTCCGTTGACGATTTCTTCTACCCCTCCTATGATCATCTTGTCGGGACCTTCTTCTATATAAGGGTATCCGGGTATCCTCTGTGATGCTCGGGTAATAGCTGGTTGTTACCATCTCTTCGAACTCCTTTTCGAAGATAGTCACCAGTTGAATAAAACTGTGGATGCTAGTGGGTGACAATTCTTTATACCAGCGCCTGACTGACCCTTTTAGAGTTAAATAGAAGAGCTGGTATATCTGTAATTCCGTCAATCCTTGCGTTAGCATCGCTTCTCAAAATGAGCTTGTATGTGAAGAGGGATCAGTCCTCCCAAAGTAGATGGTTATCTGAGGCATCTGAAACTTTTCAAGAAGGCGTGATGATAAAATTTTCTTTGATAGGGGAGAAGTGGAGGTGAAAAAAGGAACCTCTTTACTCTCTAATCCCTTTCCCTGGGCAGGGGTACTCTGTGATCCCATTTCTTGTAGTATTTTTCTTATGCAGTCTTCTATTTCCTTCTTATCATCAGTTGTTATTGTTTTCCTCTCCTGGGCATACTTTTTGTTTAGATGACACCTCATATCGGTGGGAGCTAATTGATGCTCCTTCACCGATTCATTCATCCTTCGGTGGTATCCTTCATCGTTATTTTTCCTCTGCTTCTGTCCTTCGTAGATTCTGAGGGTGTTACCAATGTCCTGCAGCGCTTCGAATTCATACATTGATACTTCCGTAACTTTAGCCTTTCCTTTTTGTCGGACGATTAACCTGGATACAGATGCATTTTCATGCACTTGCCCAAAATTCTGAATCTTCTCATTATGACCGCATCGAGAAACTCGGATTTTTTGTCCTTCGGGAAGAAACAACATTTCTTCTTTCCCTCCTGAGCCGAATGGTTCTCTGGCTAACTGGCGTTTGATTTCCAAGAGTTCCTTTTCCAACACTTCAACCTGGCTAGATAGCAACTCATCTGCATATTCATCCCCAGGCCAGGGTCCTTCACATGTGGGTGGGGCCCTCCTTGTTCCCTGAGCAATGTTTTCATGAGAACCTCCCTTGCCTTGTCTTCTTCTGGCCATTTCAAAAATTTTCTTAAGAAAAAATCTACAGAAAATATTTTCTCAAAAAACTTTCGACAAATATTTTTTCCTCCTTTCTTCCTCCGTGCACGGTGCTTCGATGGCTTTTTGTTTGATTCCCACAGATGGCGCCAGCTGTTGGTGCGAGAATTATCCATGGACCCTCCTCACGGCCAATGAGAAATGACTCAATTGGTGAGATGTGAGGATGACGTGGTTGTTGTTGAACAGAGATTTTTCCACTGGAGAGCGACTGAATGTGTGGCTATTTTCGGTAAAGCTCCACCTCATAAGCCCACAAAGATAACAAACACTTATGGAGTGACGTCGGGAAGGGCTCCCGATGGAGAAACTCCAATGCCTAAGTCAAAAATAATGTGGAGGAAAAAGGAATCGACTTCCGACGAAAACAACAGAAAGAAAACCGAAATGGCTTGAAATGGGAGAAAAGTGTAGAATGTATACCCCAAAGCTACCAAACAAAAATGGTTAGAAAAGATGAATGTCCCAAATCCAAGAGAGAGAGCCAGCCTAAGATCTCAGAAAAAAAGGGTCTAAAGTCCTAAAAGTCCTTTGTAGGTTGAAGAAAGTTGCCTTATATAGTGTCTCTTGTGTAAATAATGACTTGGTATTGGAGAATGGGAAGGATGTGATGTCTGACATAGGGCAGTGTGCAGCCGAATTTCATTAATGACACCGACACATCTGCAGGAGTATAGGTCTGACTCCATCCCATCACCTGAAAAAATGGTCAGAGGATGGGACGGGTGCATTTAAGGGGCCAACTGTCAGCAACCATTCCCATTTTTGAAGTGAAGGAGGGGGCACATGTCTGCTGATCAGGGATTACTTGCAAACTGATCTAAGAAGCTATTCGGATATCTGGGGAGGCGACTTGTTTCAGTTAATGCTGCTGGATGCCTGAGGCGTGCTGTGGATGACTGCGCCATGCTTGAGAAGGAGCTTCAGTCTTAGTGGCATTTGAGACGGTGAGAATCCTAAGGCGCCATTAATTCTCCTAGGATGCTGATTACTTGGGACGAAACTCACTGGGGCCATGAAATCCCCTGAGAAGAGGGATTCTTGGGATGAAATTTGGCTGGGGACGTGTATTCTTTGAGTAGGGAGATATCTGAGACGAAGTGTATCTGAGACGAAGCTGTGTAAAATTACCCCTGACCACCTGTATGTGCCTTGTTCACAAGATATCCACGTATCACCCCTATATTTTTCTCAAAACACTTTCAAATCTATTTTTAAAATGATAAATTTATTATTTTGTAATATAATATTAATAAAATAATTAATTATTATTTATCGTATAATATTAATATTATTATACAATATTAATAAATATATCCAACATCTATTAAACTATTTGTAAAATATCTATTTAATTTAATCTTAATTTAAATTGATAATAATAATTTATAAAATATATTAATCTAAAATTTGTTCAAATCAATCTGAATTAATGCAATTGAATAATTTTGATTAATTTAGATTTAGTTTGTTTAAAATTACCTACCCCTGATTATTATTGCATTTGCTAACAAGTGTATAAAATAAAACAAGAAATAATGCAAGGGTCCACTCGTTGTACATGAATAAAGTATATTGTTATTCATTATTTTACTAAAATTTAGGGATGTATCTGATATTTGATCCTATTTTAATATTCACGCGAATAGTAAAAGTTTCAAACAGTCAACAGTATCTCTCTCTCTTCTAACTTTTCCGGACAGGACAGGAACATAAATAGTTCCAATTGCACGTGAAAGGGTTACTTCAGTAATTTCAGACACTCAAAACGCCCTTCCTTTCCCTTCCCTCCATTCAACTACCCTTCGAAAGAAATCAAAACCGTCAAGATCTGTGACCGCACTCGAAATCAACGGTCGAAGACGGATTAGACCCTATGATCCACTAGATCTTACACATTCAATTTGGAATCTAGAGACAGCTCATATGCAAAATTTTGCTCTGTTCTCCATAAAGACAAGAGCAGCTCTGTTTACGTATAGAAATAGAAATAAAAAGAGAGGGAGATAGATTTAGAGCTCTCTTTAGTGGTTTGTAGATCTATAAATTCATTAACTTTAGTTATACAAAGCGTTTGTCTTTACAGTTTTTTGTAAAGAGAAGAGAACACTTCAGGAAAATGACGAGAGATTGCAGAGTAGTCTGTTCTCTCATTGCTCTGGTTCTGTTTATTGCTGTTCAAGGCGTCCATGGTGACAGCCCTTACAGGTTTTTTACATGGAAAATTACGTATGGAGATATCTACCCTCTTGGTGTTAAGCAACAGGTAGCTACTATGTCTTCGTTTCTAGTGGTTGTTTAGTTTGTTTTCTGAAAACACTTCTCTTGGTTTTGAAAGCAACAGTTTTGTTTATATTTCTCTGAATGTGGCAAAATGCTGCAGGGAATCTTGATTAATGGGCAGTT
This sequence comes from Trichilia minutiflora, assembly GCA_035590515.1. NCBI lineage: Eukaryota > Viridiplantae > Streptophyta > Magnoliopsida > Sapindales > Meliaceae > Trichilia > Trichilia minutiflora. The sequence goes on along the minus strand of JAVXUL010000007.1, from coordinate 511,719 downwards.
TCCAGGACCTCAGATCGATGCAGTTACCAATGATAACTTGATTATTAGTGTTTACAATTATCTAAGAGAACCTTTCCTTATCTCTTGGTAAGTGTATGAAATTGGTTTTTGTTTCTGTTCTTCAGTATTACATTATCTTCTGGTTTTCCGAGAGAATGTAGGAAAATGAAATATAAGAAGGCAACTCTAAACTACCTAAACTCTTGCATGTTTAATGCTTGTCATGAATCTTGTCCTTAATCATCATCGTATTAAACATCAACTCTTATTTTTATATATTTCTCTAATTTTCTTTCCTTTTCTTAGCAACCAAGCAGGAGTTACACTAAAGTCTAAATTTGATCTAAATAAAAGGGATTAAATATAAGAAAAGGGGACAAAAATGGGCTATCGCAGATCTGTGGATAACAACCTCCCATTGGTGGAAATGTTAGCTTCATTTCCTCTTAGTTTTTGGATTTTAAATGACAAATGGTGTACTTGGACAATGAAATTTCGAGAAACCATTACACTATCGTTTAATGGTATAACCGTAGGGTTGATTTGGTAACTTCATTCTTCAGGAAATCCTTATGTCTTAAATCAATAATCGAATAGTGTCAATAAAAAAGTGCCAAAAGTTAAAAGGAAAAAGTGGGGACAAGACTGAAATTTTGCCTTTTTGGCCACTTTGATCTGTCTGGTTATTTCAGTTCTGATTTCTCTTACATCATGTTAAAATCTGACTTCATCAGAAACATGGTTCATGTTTTAATCTTAGTTTAACTAATAACCATCTTAATAGTATTAAAATATTGTAGTAAACCTTACTACACATGCTAGATCTCTGGAACTTCACATCAGAATTATTTGTCTTGAACTTGGTTTATTTAAGAAGAATTTTACATTAATGATTTTGTATGTGTTCCTGGTGCATTAGAACTATTAACACTGTATCTCCCATCTCTCATTCAATATGTAAAAGTAGACCGATTCTTACAGAAAAGTTATATGCATTTTTAGGCGTGCATTTATAATGTATTAGAGATTAAAGTGTTGTAACTCTTTTCGAATAAAATTATTGACTCATTGTGTATAAGTGAATGGTTAATAAATATTAGTTGTCGAGAAAAGTAATGTTGTATTTTAAAAATTTATTACCCATGATTTTAAGCCAAAAGTGCTTATCATGTCCCTTTTTTCTTTTTCCCCCTAGGAATGGCCTACAGCAGAGAAGGAATTCATGGCAGGATGGAGTTTATGGAACAAACTGTCCAATCAGACCTGGAAGAAACTTCACATACGTGCTCCAAGCGAAAGACCAGATTGGTAGCTATTTCTACTTTCCCTCATTTCTCTTCCACAAGGCTGCCGGAGCATTTGGTGGCATCAGAATCTGGAGCCGACCCAGGATTCCAGTTCCCTTCCCTCCTCCTGCCGGGGATTTCACTGTCCTCGCCGGCGATTGGTACAAGACAAATCACTATGTAAGTTTTCCTTATTTCTCAGATTTTGTTGCTTTTGTAATTCCATTTTCACACTGATATCTCCTTCATTTCACAGATATTAAGACGTTATCTGGACATTGGTCGCAATCCTCCTGCACCTGACGGACTTCTCATCAATGGTCGCGGATGGAATGGATACACATTCACAGTTGATCCAGGTGATCCGTCAATCAAGTTCTAAATTTGATCTCTTCCAAAACTTGTAGTTTCATGCCATTATCATGTATTTGAATTCCGAATCCAGGCAGGACTTACAGGTTCAGGATCTCAAATGTGGGTCTTGCAACATCATTTAACTTCAGAATCCAGGGCCACAAGATGAAATTGATAGAAGTAGAAGGTTCACATACGCTGCAGAACATCTACTCTGACCTTGACATTCATCTTGGACAATCTTATTCTGTCTTGGTCACAGCGGATCAGGCTCCAAAGGATTATTACATTGTTGTTTCTTCACGTTTCACCGCTCCTGTGCACACAACTACAGCCATACTTCATTACAGCAATTCACGCTCAGGAGTCTCTGGTCCTGTCCCTCGTGGCCCAACCACTCAGATTGATTGGTCCCTCAACCAAGCCAGATCTATTCGGTATATATTCTTTACTTGTGATTTTGTTATATGTGTAATGTATATGCTGTAGTTTCTCATGATACTTGTAATATTATCATGACTAGATGGAATTTGACGGCGAGTGGACCTAGGCCTAATCCACAAGGTTCTTACCATTATGGAATGATCAAGACCAGCCGGACAATTATACTTGCAAACTCTGCTCCTATCATCAATGGCAAGCAGAGGTTTGCTATCAACGGTGTGTCATATGTTCCGGCGGATACTCCATTGAAACTTGCAGACTACTTCAAGATTCCTGGAGTGTTCACTCTTGGAAGCATGCCCACCGGCCCTACATGGAAAAATGCATACCTTCAGACCTCTGTTATGTCTGCTAATTTCCGGGAATTTATTGAGATTGTGTTCCAAAATTGGGAGGACACTGTTCAATCGTACCATATTGATGGCTATTCCTTCTTCGTTGTTGGGTAAAGCTTGTTAATATTGATGCTTAACCTACTTGCATTGCAATCTTTGCATTAGTATATACTGGAAAATTTAACAATTTGTGGAATGAATAGGATGGATGGAGGGCAATGGACGCCAGCAAGTCGAGCACGATACAATTTGAGAGACACAGTTGCTAGATGCACTACTCAGGTATGAATCATGATCAATGTGGCGTTTATCAAACACTTTATTACGACCATCTCAAACCAGTCCTGAAATGTATTTGATTGAATGCAGGTGTATCCCAAGTCATGGACGGCGATCTACATGGCTTTGGACAATGTAGGAATGTGGAACATAAGATCTGAGAACTGGGCAAGACAGTATTTGGGACAGCAATTCTATATGAGAGTTCATTCTCCAGCAAATTCATGGAGAGATGAATTACCAATTCCGAAGAATGCTCTACTTTGCGGCAGAGCAAGAGGTCGACACACAAGACCATTCTGAATTATTATTAACTATGAAAATGCAACATCGAATTTTGCCACAAAAGGGTGACAAACAAGCAATGAATCCTCAAATCAACTGCGGGAATTAAATTGTTCCAAGAAGCTCAACTTGAGCTTCGAGTCTTTCTTTTTCCTCTCTCTTTATTTTATTTTTTTCTAGCTGGGTTTCTGCAACTCTCAAATGAGAAATCATTATTGTATGGGTTTCTCTGTAATATCAGGATTAATGTTAATAATCTGATTCCAAGCAAGATGCAGTGCCGTCGAACGCCAACACCGTGGCACAAAAATTGTTGGAAAAACTCAACAAACTAGAAACCAGGTAAAGACCTGATCCCTTCCTAAAACTCGAATTCTAACCCTCAAAAATAATCAATGAAATAAAAAACAAATATGCAGAATACGAATTCTAATCAAGCAACACAATCCAAAAAACAAGACAAACAAGATTCAGAGAAGAAATTTTATAAACGGAGATTTTATAATTTACAAGTACAAGAAGAACTTTTAGAACAATTGTTCCATCTCTTTCTGTCTCATGCTCTTTAGTCTTGTGGCTCTATTTTGTTTTTAAAAAGTCTCTCTCACCATCTCCCTTAATCTAAAAATATAACATATCTATTTATATATAGAATCTTGAAATAATTAGGAATAATGCACAATTCAAGTAATTCGAACAAATCCCTCCTTTTGTTCAGTCCAATTTTATCATGTTCTTTCATTTATTTTGTCACCAAATTTGTTTAAATCTATTACTCGATTCATTCTAATGAATTTTTCAAAAAATTTTAATGTTTTTACTTTTAAAATTTCATTTAAATATTTTCTTTAATTTATTCAATCCAATCTCCTCTGTAACTTACAAAATTGAATCATAATTCACAAAAATGTTCAATAATAGCAGTGAATAATGTCTCACCCATTGGGTCAAGCCTACCAAGTTCTGAGCCAAGTCTAAGGGCCATATTGACATGAATGTTTGGGATAATAATATATGGATCTGTAATTCTTGGTTAAATTACAAGTAATGATCTACTTTGTAATTCATTTAACATAGGTCCCTTCTATTCTATTATCAGGTAAATAAGAAATAAGAATTAAGAGAAAAAGAAAAATTGTGTCCATTAAAACTTTAGAATAAACTGCACAAAAAGGTTCATGAAAAATTTCCTTTCTACACTGAATCCTTGATTTATTAGTGTTACAGTTATTTTAATAACAATTGTAATGGTGTGTAATTATAAATATAGAAGATGCAGTTAATATTATTAATAAAATGGGTAATATTACACTTTTTTAAGTAATTATCTGAATTTCCCATGATGTTATTTTTGTCAATTGGATAATAAAATGAGATAATAAATCATTTTTAATATTACAAAATTAAACTATATATAATTATATATGCCACAAATTGGTTTGAAAGAATAGATGAAAACAAGTAATTGAAGAAGGCTAATTATTCTCCATTAATATCTATTTAAATTTATGATTCAATCAATAAATACCAATAAATATCATAGGATGAAAATTTGAAATAAATTAGTTTTATTAAATAAATATTATTCTGAACAGAACATAAAACATAACAAGGTTGGTTCAAATGAAAATAAAAATTATTATTCCAATGAGTTAACCATTATCTATTGCAAAACAGTACATTACATTACATTTATGATGAAACAAACAAATCAAGATTAGTAGTGAGGAATTCTATTGATAGGTTCTCGTTAAAAGGAATGTAGTTTCATAGCCTTTATGGTCATTTAATACAATATATAAGAATATTATAAAGATGATAGAACACATATATAATTGCTTAAACTTTCTTTAGTACTGAGGTAGTGTGTGGTTTTAAAATCACAATTGAAAGTTATTTTAAAATCATAATTATTATCATATGCAAATATTAAATATTATTAGACAATAAATCTCATTAAAATTAATATTATCGAATATATTTTTTTATTTTTAAATATGATAGAAATATTATGATCCCAAACTGAGTTTTTGATAATGTTTATCTTTTTTATTGATTGTCTTAAAATTTTAAATTTTAAATAAGTTTAAATGTCTGAATATAAATAGTTTATTTATTTTTTTGTCTAAAATTTGAATATATGTGACACTCCTAATTATTGGGGTTGTGCTTGGTACAAGGATAGTGATATCTCATCCCCATAAACCTCGTACAATACTTATATATAGGTTAGAATTTATAAAATTATACTTAACAATGCGAATTATACACATGAATTTACAAATGTATAGAAGTTTCATGTCCAGTTATATAACATAAGCCACATATTCAAAGAATGCAAAATACAACATAAGATATACTTTATTGGGCGAATGCCTCTATACACAATCAAATGGACCAATATAGAGATAAAAACCCCTATATGACTGTATTGAGTATGTAACATTTCTATGCTTTTCTTGGAATTCCTATATGTCTTTGTTTAAGAAGTGAGCCCTATAGAACTAGAGAATTGTAGCAGGATGATTTTTGAAAAATTCAGTAAGTAGACATGATAAAAACATAAAATATATCAAAAAACATATATATGAATGTCACACCCTAGTGATTAGGATTGTGACGGCATGAAGGTAGAGATATCTTATATCCACAAGGTTTAGACAAACTTGACCAATAACTTATAATACAGATAATATGTATGTAATTCAAAATCATAATCAAGAGCTCTGTGCCCACTATTACCATATTACTCATATACCAAGAAAATACACATAAATATACAAAAGACATACAAGCAGTATATATGTCCATATATCCATCATCGAAAATTGAGCCACAATGTATTAAATAATATATCTATGCAAAATGTAAACACTCGGTGACTGTGAAAAGAAACTGAAACTCTAATGTTCTTTACAAAAATCCTTACTAATCCTCACCTAAAGAAGGAGTCCTGCGCACACGAGAAATTGTAGTGGAGTGTGTTTGAGAAAAACTCAATGAATAGATACTAAAACAGTAAAAAATCACGTAAACATACATATAACCATAAAAAAAATGAGTTTAAAAATTAAATTAATTTCAGATGAAACTATAATATCAGGACATCTATAATATACTTATATACTTTTAGAATTATATTTTTCAGAGGGTTTAATAATATAGAGAAGCATGCAGGGATGTATGCAGAATAGGGTCAGAAAGCAGACTGCCCGTCTCTTCTACTTCTTACATGTATTGGTACTAATACAGAATAGATAATATAATGCACTTTTAGAGTATATATATTTGTTGGTGTTATATGCTCTACAATCATTTGTGTCATTTATTTTGGGCATTTTGTATTGAATTATGTATTAATAATTAATGTATTATACATTGTTATTATTAATAAAGAAATTATTTCTAATTTTTATATGTGTATGCTGCTTTCTTTCCTTTTATTATACAATTAAAAAGTACACATATAAATACTCGGATAATAGTAATTCAAATTATTTCCTACATAGGTAATATCTCTTGGGCACTGATGTTGTATAGTAGATGCATTGAATATCTCCAATGAATATTATGAGATGATATTAGTATGAATAATATAATAGTTATGTTATTAGGATATTAACTTTGATTAACAGTTAGAGAACTATTTTTCAAATGTGACCGCAGATATAACGAATCACACGGATGTTTAATGTCAATAATTCGTTATATGATTATTCATCTGTGGCAATTATTCCTTAGACCTAAGATATCGGTGTCATGATTCGATATAGATGCATATGGTTCATATGGTAGATAAGTATGAGACTAATCAAATCATGTATAATAAGCCATTTTGATAATATATTATTTATATGAAAAATGATAGACATTAGATATGAAATTTGTTTACTCTTATAGAGAATTGAATTTTCGTTGACTCAATTTGAATTAGAGTTCCCAGTTGGATTTTGTTAGATACCTAATATATAAGTCTTTGGCCAAAGCAACTAATTATTATATAAAAGAATTGAAGGGATGTTTATCTTATAAATCCTAGGATCTTTTCTAGGTTCCCTAAATATGCATATACGTAAGTTTTTTAATTTTTGAAAACTTAAACATTTGAATGAAGAAAAACTCATCCAAATCCACTTTCAATAGAGCTTGAAGTTCTCTCTCAAGCCTCTAAGAGTATCCACACTCTGACTTGATAAAGATAAAAATGGTAGAATGGTTGGAAACTTAAATATGATAGAAATATTATGATCCCAAACTGAGTTTTTGGTAATGCTTGTCTTTTTTATTGATTGTCTTAAAACTTTAAATTTTAAATAAGTTTAAATGTCTGAATATAAATGATTTATTTATTTTTTTGTCTAAAATTTGAATATATGTGACACTCCCAATTATTGGGGTCGTGCCTAGTAGAAGGATAGTGATATCTCATCCCCGTAAACCTTGTACAATACTTATATGTAGGTTAGAATTTATAAAATTATACTTAACAATGCGAATTACAGGGGCGGAGTCAGAAACCTATATTAATATATAATGGGGGGGCCAAATTAACTAATTGATTGAAAAAAAAAGGTCTAGAAGAAAAAATTTTAATTATTAACCTATAAAATTTTTTTTTTAAATTTGGAAGGGAGGCCGTGGCCCCCCTCACTTACAACGTGGCTCCGCCATTGGCGAATTATACACATGAACTTACAAATGTATAGAAGTTTCATGTCCAGTTATATAACATAAGCTACGTATTCAAAGAATGCAAAATACAACACAAGATATACTTTATTGGGCGAATGCCCCTATACACAATCAAATGGACTAATATAGAGATAAAAACCCCTATATGACTGTATTGAGTATTTAGCATTTCTATGCTTTTCTTATAATTCTTATATGTCTTTGTTTAAGAAGTGAGCCCTATAGAACTAGAGAATTGTAGTAGGATGATTTTTTGAAAAATTCAATAAGTAGACATGATAAAAACATAAAATATATCAAAAAACATATATATGAATGTCACACCCTGGTGATTAGGATTGTGACGGCATGAAGGTAGAGATATCCCATATCCACAAGTCTTAGACAAACTTGACCAATAACTTATAATACAGATAATGTGTATGCAATTCAAAATCATAATCAAGGGCTCCGTGTCCACCATTACCATATTACTCACATACCAAGAAAATACACATAAATATATAAAAGACATATAAGCACTATATATGTCCATATATCCGTCATCGGACATTGAGCCATAATGTATTAAATAATAGATCCATGCAAAATGTAAATACTAGGTGGTTGTGAAAAGAAACTGAAACTCCAATATTCTTTATGAAAATCCTTACTAATCCTTACCTAAAGAAGGAGTTCTGAGCACACGAGAAACTGTAGTGGAGTGTGTTTGAGAAAAACTCAATGAGTAGATATTAAAACAGTAAAAAATCATGTAAACATACATATAATCATAAAAAAATGAGTTTAAAAATTAAATTAATTTCAGATGAAACTATAATATTAGAACATCTACAATATGCTTATATACTTTTAGAATTATATTTTTCAGGGGGTTTAATAAAACAGAGAAGCATGCAGGGATGTATACGGAATAGGGTTAGAGAACAGACCGCCCTTCTCTCTTACTTCTTACATGTACCGGTACCTATACAGAATAGATAATAGAATACACTTTTAGATTACATATATCTGTTGGTGTTGTATACTCTAAAACAATTTGTGTCATTGAATTATGTATTAATAATTAATGTACTATACATTGTTATTATTAATAAAGAAATTATTTTTAATTTTTATATATGTATGCTGCTTTCTTTTCTTTTATCATATAATTAAAAAGTACACATATAAATACTCAGATAATAGTAATCCAAATTTTTTCCCACATACGTAATATCTTTTGGGCACTGATGTTGTATAGTAGATGCGTTGAATGTCTCCAATGAATATCATGAGATGATATTAGTATGGATAATATAATAGTTATGTTATTAGGATATTAACGTGGATTAACAGTTAAAGAACTATTTTTGAAATGTGATCGCAGATATAACGAATCACACGGATGTATAATGTTAGTGATTCGTTATATGATTATTCGTGTGTAATAATTATTCCTTATACCTGAGATATCAGTGTCATGATTCGATATAGATACATATGATTCATATGATAGATAAGTATGAGACTAATCAAGTCTTATATAATAATTATTCCTTAGACCTGAGATATCGGTGTCATGATTCGATATAGATACATATGATTCATATGATAGATAAGTACGAGACTAATCAAGTCTTGTATAATAAGACATTTTGATCTTATATTATTTATATGAAAAATGATAGATATTAGATATGGAATCCATTGACTCTTATAGAGAATTGAGTTTTCGTTGATTCGAATTCAATTAAAGTTCCTAGTTAGATTTTGTTAGATGCTTGAAATATAAGTCTCTGGTCAGAGCAACTAATTATTATATGAAAGAGTTGAAGGGGTGTTTATCTCATAAATCCTATGATATTTTCTAGGTTCCCTAAACATGCATATATGTAAGTTTTTCAATTTTTGAAAACTTAAACATTTGAATAAAGAGAAACTCATCCAAATCCACTTTCAATGGAGCTTGAAGTTCTCCCCCAAGCCTCCAAGAGTATCCACACTCTAGTTTGATGAAGATAAAAGTGGTAGAATGGTTGAAAACTCAAAACATTTGCAAACAATTTTGCAAACCATTGGCAAGTACAAGCAATATATCTACATATATACACATATATACTTGTTATTAAAAAAGGGAAAAAACCATATAAGAAGTAATCTTGGCTTGCATTTCTTCCTTTTCTTGCTCAAAAATATTTTATAGATCACATTAATCTTTTTTAAAGCAAAGCTATATAAAATTCAATTGTTTTCATTTACACTTAAACATTTCAAGAAGATAAAATAAATTTTCATAAACTAAAATTAGTTATAAAACATGTTTGTAACATCGTGAAATATTATTCGGAGTTTACTTTTAATTTAAAAATATTTTTTATATTTAAAAAATGTGAAATAGAATTAACAGACTTTCAGTTAATCATATATATAAAACATTTTCTCATCATATACGTTTGCAAAGTATAATTTTCATAATCATACGAAAATATAACTGAAATTCATTACACATAAACATCTCAAACAAACCATTAAACAAAATAATAGAACTATATAAAAGATCTAATTTTTTATTCTCTCACACAATATACGTATCATCACAACCTCTAAATTGTACTTGAAAATAAAATCATAATCATTTGAAAATATAATAAATTAAAATCATATCTACTCACTAAGTTGATGGATAAGAATCGGATGAAATCCAGATCATTATGGACTAACGAATACTCCCTTGGTATATCTATCACATGAAATACTAATTATCATCAAAATAATTAGGATGTATAAATTTGAGATTAATAAATACGTAATTATACTATAAAGTTTTTCCCTTTTTATAATCTATTTCTTACAGTATGATTTCTAACAACTAATTCACGGAATTATTGATTATACTTAACTTGCTATTATTAACTATTCCGTACGATAAAATTTTCATTTCTCAAATTGTCACTTAATCAACTAATCATAGCACTTACACATAATTATCGACTTCAATTTGTCGTCAATAAGCTAAAATCCTAAAATCTTATAAACACAGTAAACCCTAGCTATTGTTATGCAATCAAAAATTAATCAAACATGAAATCATTATCAAAACAAAGTTAGGAATCTTATCAAAAAGTTAATTTAGCGAGCAAATGGTTGATTAACCCTTAAAGTTGAAAAGCCACAAATTTGTCATACAAACCCTAGTCTTCTTTTAACTTGATTAACCACAAAAACACTCAAATGATGATCCTGAAGGGTTAATAACATGTAATTTTATTGATTTGTAACAAACGAAATGAGTTAAAATGTAACATCTTGGTCCTTGAGTGTGGGAAGTAGTGTCGGGGTAAAGGCTTGAATAAGGAGCGGTTCCAAACAGACTTTAAGATGGTTGTAGGGGTGGGAGAAGTCCCACATCAGAATGGGAGAGAAAGTTACTAGACTATATATGTGAAGTTGGAACCAAGTTATCAACAAGGCCTTTTGGGACGAGTTTAAGTCTATTACTAAAAATAAAACTGTGAGGCCCTATGGGTTAGGCCAAAGCAGATAATATTATTGACAGTCTTGGACCAGGTGTTATAATATGGTATTAGAGCCAACTCTCCTCCTCTAATATAATTATGGGCTCGAGGATGAGCTGATGAAAGTTGGTAGGTCTATAATATCTTGATTTTTGAGGGCGGAGAGTGGCACCAGGGTAAAGACCTGAGTAAGAAACAACTCCTAATAGGTTTCAAAATGGCTGTGGGGCAGGAGGAGTCTCACATCAGAATCGGAGAGGAAGATGCTGGGTTATATATGTGAAATTGAAATCAAGTTGTCAACAAGACTTTTTGGAATAAGTTTAAGCCCATTATCAAAAACAAAACTGTGAGACCTTATGGGTTGGACCAAAGTGAATAATATTATTGACAATCTTGGGTCAGGTGTTACATGAAATGGTAAAAAAATGATAAAGATTAGAAGAAACAGAGATGAAGAAAAGAAAA
>JAVXUL010000007.1:471536-490139 GCA_035590515.1 Trichilia minutiflora | reverse complement strand
ATTTAATTTTGATCAATACGAAATATCATTAACCGTCTTAATAATTTTTATTTTATCCATCATCAACTACCGATTAATGTCTATGAACACTTGGATTCACCATGAACTACATAAGAGTCGATACGAACCCTTTTGTATGACTTTGGTATAACTCATTGTAACCGAAGTTTTTAATAATTATGAATGACCTCTAGTAAGATATCATGACCTTTAGAACACAGAAAATATAATTTTGGATAAATTCATATAGTCATACTTACATGTAATAAAATCCCTTTATTGTAGACTCCTGATTGAGTACAAATCATGGAGCTATCAAACTCCTAACTTGATCATAAGACCAAAACCTTAATCATAAAAAGGATACACATATCCAAAAACTCATTTATGAAATTCGTGTACTCCGACCAGAGATTAATTTCTGCACATAACAGTTCTATATATGATCTCAAACTCAAACATCTAAACCAGCAGATTCTATATTGGTTATTACCTGTTCTTATACAATAAATACATTGTCATGAAACTTCTTTTATCAAGTATGGTTAGTCCAGTGCGATATATATAAGTGAATAATGTGTCTTACTATAAATTACAATCGTAATGTCTTAGGCTTAAGAACTAATGGTATACTGGTACGGTTATGTGACAAATTATTGATTTTGGATATTCACTCATGTGATTTATCACGTTTGTTCACATTCAGTATCACGGTCTCAAACGTAGTATCTATGTTTATATTCTTATGACATAAGATTTCGTCACTTAATTATTAGTATTGAATACTAATCAGTAGTAGCAATAAAATATACCGATCATACAATGTTATTGTCCCTAATAACATAACCTCAATCAGAAATGAATTCGGATGTATTTAAATCATAAACTCTATTATCATATTAATAACTCTTTATAGATAGAATCTTGACATATAATATATCATAAGAACATATCTTATATTAATAAAAAAATAAAATAAATAGCAATTGAACAAAGAATAAAATACTAAAAAAAATGCTATTTTATTCATCATAAATATTTTTATAATAAATTATAAAATTATATATACAATCAAATGATATCCCTGAATCTTGTGACATGATTGATTTTAGGATATATTTCCAACAATTACTTATAAAAAAATTACGGTAGAATGATCTCAATCGTGTGTAACTAAGACAGCTATGGCAAGGTGCATGCCGAATTAATATGTTGATAGCATTTTTCTACAAAGATTCATCTTCAACTTCATTGCACAAGTCTAATTACGCCAAAAAAATTGAAACACCCAACCGGAGCCACAAAGCATTAGGGCCACGTAGCAGAATTTTTTATTGGGGTTGCTATTATCATCATATATATTTGAGGAAACATACATATGCTGGCATATGTATCCCATTATTATCTTCTCAATCTCAATGGGCAACGTATCCATACACACATATCACGATTGTTCGATCTCAATTACTTTAATCATACTTTAATAGTGAATTTTTGTTGTATATTGTAAGATGTTTCCACAAAAGAGAGAAGAAATTCCAAATAAACAAAGCTTCGAGGAGATGTATAAATATATTTTTATTTCTTTCTTTCAATGAAGTAAATGCAAAACTACAAGTAGAAATTAACGGTCCTCCGTCTGCCATCAATAATTAAAGGAGCATGAATCTTTGCCCATGATGGAAGTTTTCTCTTTTAAATTTTTTTTTTTTGATACCATCGGGAGGTTTTAAATTAAAGCATAAAATGAGTTCCTACTCCAAGTTTAGTTCTTTACTAATGACAAGAACTACGGAAGTTTCTCATAATAAATTATAATATTCTAATCCCCAATGCGTAGGCATTCTACTGGAGTCCACTTTGAGATGTACCTCCAAATGGGAAACAAACTACTCCCACTAAACCCAATATACTACTTTGGTTTAGTGGGAGTAGTTTGTTTCGCATTTGGAGGTATACGAAATTCCTTAATCTCCATACGAAGAAAGATGAAAGATGTGCGGAAAAATCTTTCAATACCATTGATTCCAAAACAAGGAAAGATCTTCGACAAAAGATTTTGTCCCCAGCTTTCTCTGCTATGGTACATTATGTTTTTCTCATTCTAACCCACTACTTAGAAAAAGTCTTAAATAAAATTTTACCCATATTAATTTTTTCTCTTCTCATTATAAAATGAACGAAAATTCTCACTATTGACCCCATACATTTAATTGGCATACACTAAGACTCAATAATAGCATCAAAAGCTGAAATCATGATGAATTTATGATAAGGATATGCCGAATTTTAGGTCAATATATACGTATAATGACATACCCAGAAAGAAAACGTCGAAGATAGATAAGAAGGAATATATATAGTTTTCTAGCTCTCTTGACCAACCACTACGATTGCCAGTGGTCCTCCTTTCACGTAGCCATTAGTCGTCGTTTCATAATTCAACAAAAGTATTTAGGCTGCTGGATATTTGTATTTTGCCCCGCGTGCACTTTAAGTGTACACAAACCATCCATTAGCCACGACAACAGCGGCAACAACGACAAAAAACGCAACTAATTAAGAAAACACCAAATTGGTCACATGGCATCCACATGGCTGTTTTCATATCCTATGTGGAGATCATTGATGGCTTCCAGCAAGTTTTCACTCTCATCAAAATATATAATTATTAATTGCCAAAACTTCATAAAGTGAACTTGACAGATTGGATTCCACGTAGTTGGAAGAATTTAATTATGTTGAATTTTTAGCATAATTAAAATGAATTTGTAGTATAATATTGCCAATGTGATGCTTAATTTAATTAATTTATTTTCATATTTATCTCCAGAACATACAATCACCTACTCCACCATCTCTAGTTATGTATCAATCAATTATGTGTATTTTTTCTATAATTATCATTATTAATTATTATTTTTAAATTCTGTCATAATGAATCAAGTGTTTACGGCTGCTTCAGAATGAGGTCTAATGAAAGTTAAATTCGAATATCTAATCTCAAAAGAAAGATATCTATTCTAAACACATATGAAAAGTTGAACCTTAAAGATAAGATGAAAAAGTAAGCATCAGGAGACCAAGTAATAGTTCCCTTTCTAACAATTGTTTGGCCGATGATTCAGTTTGAGTACGATATTTAATTAAATTATATGTTATTGAATTCTGAGTTTTAAAACACTATTTGTCGGCTATGGTTGACCAAACGAGATACTGCTTGGACTTTTCTTGACTTGGATGACTTGTGTTTTATTGCTCCCCGGCAATTCCCTTTGAACTACGGTAATCAATCAAACATGGACCAGGTAAGTTAGTAGCAGTTGTTTTAGTCTCGGACAAAATTAAACATGTATAAATAGGTGAGACCAAAGACAAAAGGAAGTCGAGCAAGCGGGCTTGAAGCTTAAAACTTGTTCTAACGTCTAAGAGCCATGGAAAGTTTTGTGAAACATTTCTACGTGGTTCTTCTCCTTTTAATTGTTGTTAGTAATTTGATTTGTGTTAGTCATGGAGGAGATGTCCATGAGATTAATGGTTATGGACTTTTAAGTAGTTGGAAGTCTCGTAATGATTATGAAAATGATGATGAAGATTATTGTTCGTATCGAAGTTGGAGAAGTTGCGGGAGTTTCTTTGGTAGTTTTGGTGGAGGAGGAGGAGGAGGAGGAGGTGGAGGTGGTAATGGTGGGGGTGCTGGCTCTGACTCTGGTGAAGGGCATGGAGCTGGAGGTGGTGGAGAAGGTGGCGGAGGAGGAATTGATGTCGGGTCTGGTCATGGAAGTGGCTATGGTGCTGGAGCGGGTGCTGTCCGGAGTGCTGCTGGGGCTGGTGGTGGTGGAGGTGGCGGTGGCGGAGGCGACGGGGGTGGTTCTGGGGAAGGATCTGGTCATGGTAGTGGTTTTGGAGCTGGGGTTGGTGTGGGTGGGGCAGGAGGTGGCGGTGGTGGAGGTGGAGGTGGCAAGAGTATAAAGGGAGGGTATGGTCATGGAAGTGGTTACGGCGCTGGGGCTGGTTTTGGAGGCAATGTTGGAGGAGGAGGAGGAGGAGGAGGTGGAGGTGGAGGCAGTGGCGACGGCGAAGGTTATGGACATGGTGAGGGTAGTGGTTTTGGAGGAGGATTTGGTATGGGCAATGGTAGTTCCAATATCGACAAAAATTATGGAACGGGAGGCGGACGTGGAGTTGGTAGAGGTAACAATGGTAGCAACAACGGTGTCAGCGTAGGATTCGGTATGGGCATCGGATTTGGATTTGGTGTCGGTGTTGGAAACGGAGGCGGAGAAGAGGCGTCAGATAACTTTGATGGCAACGGTAATGGAAGTGGAGAACCCTAGTCTCGTAGACAAAAATAAAGAGACTTTCTCTTGATTGCGAAGAAAACCAAAGCTTTTCTCTTTCTGTAGTAATGGCCTTCTCTCATCTCGTGTACAAATCCATGATCCATGCATAAGCAATGGATCTATCTATATATTTTGCTATTTGTTTTCTGAAATAAACGTTTTCATTTCTGTTATCATTTCCTTAATCAATTAATATTCAATTCCTTTTGCTTGGAATATTTTCTGAGAACAATATATTGTTGCATGCAAGTTCAAGCTATGCATAAATCTTGCTAATCACATCCAACGTTATAGCTGTAGATTACCAGAGATTTAAATTGAAAAATAATAATGTAGAGGTTTACAATTGTTTGTCATCAAAATTTAAAAAAAAAAAGGAAAAGAAAAAGAAAATTTATTTGTTATAATTATATAAATAATTATAGTCTTATTATTAGTGTAGAAAGATTATAATCTTAGTAGGAGAAAAGAATCCATTAGGAAGAATAATAATTAAAGCAATTTGTTGGAAAAAATGATAACTATGAAAGTTTAATTTTGAATTAAATAGATAATACTTTATAATTATGATTGTATCAAAACACATTATGAAATAATTAATATATATATATAAGGGTGGTGATATTTTTGTAATAGCACTTCATTTAATTGATAAATACCCACAAAAATATTATAAAAAATAATTTATATAATACCAAAATACCTACTGTAAATTAAAATAATATTTTTTTTTATATTTTATGAATTACGTAATTTTTAAATAAAAGTTAAAATATTAATGATTGATTATAAATCATGTTTGTTAATATTTTTTTCATATAAAATTTTTAGTTTAGAAATGTATTTAAGGTGCATAAAATTATAATCTGATTTTTTTAAAATTAATATAAATAATAATTTAATTAATATTTATTTATTTTTAATTTTTTTTTTACGAAAGAAATTTAATTTAATAAAAATTTAATAAATGAACTGCAATTACAAAAAAATAAAAGATAAACATAACCAAACCATATTTAATAAGATAAAATAATTTTTATAATGTATTGTAAAAATAATTATTACTAAATATTTAAATGCAATGAACTATTAATAAAATATAAACATAAATAACTGTCAATAATTTTATTTTATTTAAAATTTATGCAATCAAAAAAATAAAAATTATATTATCTTAATTTATGATAAGTTTGTTTTTGATATTGAGTTTGGTCAGACTTTTTTTTTATCTTAAAAGTTGATTTTTTTTTTTGTATAAAATAAGAATTTAAAAATTTAAGATAAAACTATTTGATAAATATTTTATAAAAAATTTTTATTTATTATTTTTATAAATAATTTATTTAATAAAATAAATTAAATAAATTTTACTTTTAATTAAAAGATAAAAATAATTTTAAAAAATTAAAATCTAAAAAAAATTAAAAATTTATTTTTTATAATTTTTTTATAAAATATATATATTTTAAGAGATTATAAAAATCGATATTTCACTTAATTTTTTATAGGGAAGATAAGCCGAATAAAAGGTAGCTTATAGCTTTTCTATAGTACCAAACGCGGCCCAAACACATACATCTTGTTTTCGTTCCACGCGTGCTGAGTAAAACCCCGCACAAAGCCTTAAACCTAAACCAGTTATAGACTTGCAGACGGTTAGTAGTCTTCTCTTTTCTCCTTGTCTCTTTTCTTCGCTTAACCCGTCTCTTTTCTTCTTGTGCAGCCTTAAACCTAAACCAGTTATAGACTTGCAGTAGTCTTCTCTTTTCTCCTTGTCTCTTTTCTTCGCTTAACCCGACGAGTACGCCCGAGTCAACTCTCTCGCAAAACATTCCGTCATGGCTGACGTGGTGCAATACCGTCTCGAGCGAATGGTAGACGAGCTGGATGACCTAGAACAGCGCGGTCTTTTCACTCGTCGCGAAATCAGCGAAATCGTTAAACAGCGCCGGAAGTTCGAGTACAGGCTGAAGAGACCGAGTCCACTGAAGCAAGACTATTTAGCTTATATCAAGTATGAGACTCAGCTTGATGCCCTCCGACGGCTTAGGACGAAATCGGTGGCTTGTGAATTGGAAAACAATGGGAAGAGCGTGAAGAATAGGAGGAAAATGAAAAAGTCAAAATCTGATTTTTCCGCAGTAGCGTGGATTCTGAAGTTGTACGGGCTGGCAGTTATGAGGTTTAAAGGAGATATTGAGTTGTGGTTTAAGTATTTAGAGTTTTGTAGGAAGCGAAAGAATGTCAGAATGAAAAAGGTAACTATTTGTTTTCTTTTTGTGTGTGTGTTGATGGTGAGAAAGTAAATGGAAGGAAAGGAAGATTTTGAAGCTGAAATAATTTTACAGATGGAACTTTCTTGATGTGTAATTGTGTGCTGTATGTTTGCTTAAATTCAAGTAAGAGAGGAAAATGAATTAATTTTTCTTACTGCAGTTTTTACTTTATAATGAAATGCTTGAAAAAATAATTGTTGGATGTGCTTAATACTTACACCTGTAATAACTGTACTTAGGAAGATGAATTTGTGCTTCTATTTGTTTATAAACATTGTAATAGAGTATTAATGCAACAAATCACCACGTTTGAGGTTACACTGTTATCATTAGGAATATCATATTTTCCACACTTTGTAAATCTTTTCGTTTAATCGTTCACAGGCCCTAGCTCAAGTGATTAGGCTTCACCCAAAGGTCCCAGGAGTATGGATATATGCTGCAGCTTGGGAATTTGATCACAACTTAAATGTCACTGCTGCTCGTGCTGTAATGCAGAATGGTTTGAGAGTGTGCCCAACTTCAGAAGATCTTTGGGTAGAGTACCTCCGCATGGAACTCACTTATCTTAACAAATTAAAGGCCCGGAAAGTTGCTCTAGGAGAGGATAAGGGGAATTTCGTTCGTGATAAAAAAAATGCTGATGAAAAGAAATGGATAAACGAAAACAAAGATTTATTTATGCCCCTAGATGGAGAAATGGGAAATATTGATGCATCTAATGTAGAAAATATTGAGTCTGAAAAGAAACAGGATTTGTTTAGAGAACAAGGTTTGAGAGTTCTTAGGACTATCTACGGTGGAGCAGTCGAAGCCCTCCCTTCTAGTTTGAGCCTGAGAAAACGGTTCTTTGAGATATTAGAAGCTACAAATTTGGCACAGTCGGAAGACATGCGTGAAGAGATGCTAAGTGACATGAAGAGAGACTTTTCAACAGATCCTAAATATTGGGACTGGCTTGCAAGGTTTGAAATGACTGATTCTGTAAGTGAGCAGGAGAAGAGTGAAGATATCACACCCTCTCAAATGCAGAAAGCTATTCAGGTAAGAGCTGGTATGACTGACTGGAATCAGAAGAACTAGCAAAGTTTTCATTTGTGGTTTTTTTAAGACGTGTTTCCAACTGCATTATCCATAGTTTAATTAGATCTGAAGGCCATAGTTACTTTAAGGGGAATTTGAATTTACAAAATTGGATATCCTAAAGGATAGTGAATTCTTTATCTAATTATCATCTTTGATACTCTGTCACATGTAGGTTTATGAGGAGGCTTTAAAAATTGTGCCTTCAAGTATGATGTTTGATCAGTATACAAAGTTTTTGATGGATATTATTGCTCCCAAAAGTGAAGAAGCCAAAGCTTCTCAGTCATCCAGTCATGTTGATGAATATGTTTCTCATCTCTTGACTGTATATGAAAAGGCTGATGCGATGGGGTGCATGACTGAGGATATTGCTTGCAGATATCTTTCACTTTATTTGCTGCTAGGGAGATTAGATGAAGCCCGCAAAGTAGCTGTGAAGCTTTGCAGTGGTAAACTTCCAAATTCAGTACAGTTATGGCTCTTAAGGGTCTCAATAGAAGTTAGATGTGCTACAAGAAATGTGTCTTCTCCAAGTAAGGCTGATATGCTATCCATCTTTGAACTACTGAGAAGCATATTGACCAGGGTGTCAGTATCAGAGGCTGAGAGTTTGTGGCTTATGGTATGCTATCACTATCAATACTCTTTTGATACTTACCTGTTTAATTCTATAAAACTTCTGGTTTAGGGTTGAGATTGTTGCTATGAGTGTGATTTTTAATTATAATATGTGCAATCAAGGCTAGATAGATTGATTACTTTACTCTTCCTGTTAGTTGTAGGAGATATTTCACATGTTTACTGATTTTGATTTTGTGGTTTCTTGTATGAGCTTATTGTTCTTTTTGGGTCTAGTTGTCCTAGTTTCACGCTTTCTCTGTTTGTTTTTAAACAGCGGAGACAACCTAATTTTTTAAACATTATTCTATACTGCAGGCACTGAAATTCTTTATAAATCAAAAAAATTATTTTGAGAAGCTAGTGGAGATTTCCCTAGTTTCTGTTGCTAAAGATGGTGGTGGTGAATATGGATTTTCCCTCTCATTTGCTATCATAAATATTGTTCTTCAGAAAGATGGGATTCAGCAAGCAAGAGATATGTATAAGCGGTATGTTTTTTAAACAATGCGCTGCTGAACATTGTTTTTTCTTTACTATTCAAATTTATTGTGGACTTGAATAACAACCTTGATCGACAATAATCTTGTTAGTATATTGTGTAGATAAGTCCAACAGTTGTTGCAGATCCATTGGATTTTCCCTCCTAGCTTGGAGCTTCTAACTCCAGTTTTGTTATAATTGCAGATTTCTTGCCCTGCCCCGTCCAGGTCTTGTAGCATATCATAAGTGCATTGAATTGGAATTAAGCCTTGCATCTGCTGGTGATAAAGATTCCCTTGTAAATGCCAGGAAGCTGTTTGAATCAGCTCTTGCAACCTATGACCAAAATGCAAGCTTGTGGCGAGATTACTACTCTATGGAGACTAAGGTGATTTTTTTTCTGCTGTACTTTATCTGATAAATTCATGCATCAGGATAGATAGTACCCTGTAAATTATCATACAGAAGGATACAGAAAGTTTAGTTAGTGCTTCCTAGTACATACCTTGGCTTGACACCCTTACTACGTTATCTCTTGATTGCTGGGGGTCGGCATTTAATGTTGAAGTTGGAGAATTTATGGCCTTCTATGTCTCAATGGTTGATTTGTAAGGCTTGAGGTTAATTTATTCGAAACACGATTCATTTCATAGCTCACAAGTACCGCTGTTATGCTTCTAAATTTAGTCATACAATTTCTTCCTCTGGCTTCGACTCCACATTCTGTTTATGTGAAATCTATTGATACGCTTTAATCCCATTTTTTTATTTTCATTGATTCTGCAGTTGGGAACTTCAGAAACTGCTGCTATTGTGTATTGGCGCGCACGCAAGACACTCAGGGACTCTGCGGTATTAACCGCTTTGTCCTATCCATCATAATATATTTTCTCAAAGTTGTAGACTAAATGCCACCAGTTTAGACATCTTTCCAATGGTGCAATTAAAGAGAAATCATTTTAGTTGTGTTTTTCTTATTTAATATAAATCAATTGAGATTTTGAGAAACAGCAATTCGTATGGATTACTATAGGGATTTTGTTTGCATATAAGTGATAATAAGATTTACTGATGTACAATTTCTAAATGGAAACCATAAGCCGAACGCGAGATTACAGGGGGAACTGAATTTATCTGAAGCAGAGACTAAACTCTTGGTCATTGTGGACTTACTACCTGCACAATCCACGAAGCCACAAAATGCATAACAATCAGCAGTGCCCAAAACAGTGTTGGTTTTTCAAAAATCAAATAAAGTGGGAACGTCTATAGTCATGGAAATCTAACAAAAGATTAAGCAAAAGCTTGTTAACCTCTAATGTGCTAAAAACTAATTGCATTCGACTGGCAACAACTGATGGCTCCTCAGCACGTCCCACAACTGCCATTTGCTCTAACTGAAGAATCTTCACTGGAAGCCTTTAGAAAGAACAAGAGAAGAGGAAACAAAAATTGGTAAGCTTCTATCAGAAATTGATAAGCAAAATCCTGCTATAAATAACTCTACAAGCATGCATGGTACTGACATAATAATCTTGTGGAAAGCAGCTCACCATGCCATTCCCTTTACATAATATGCATTTGCTATAAGAGCACAGAAGCCTTTCCACTTAACCAGTATTTCATCTGACACTGCTGCTGCTAATGACCACCTAACTACTGTTGGTTGCGGTGTACACAAGATAGTGATGAATATGATGCTCAACCACAGAATACACTCATCAACCTGTTTCGTAATTTTGAAGTATGTCAATAACTATCTATCAATCACATATATGATAAATGAAGTTACTGTAGTAAAATAAGCTTCAAGTTAAATTTCCATTCAAGAGCCCTACTAAGTGATAAATGGCCCATTTCAACAAGAGATGCAATGTTTAGGATGTCCTAGAAGGAAGTCCGCAGAAATGGATTATTCTTAATTCATAGATTAGAACTTTAGCAGTTGGTTCATGCATCAGATTTACAGAAAAAGTAATATCTCGTTCACCAAGTGATCAAGTTAAACTATGTCTGAGTTACCTCCTCTGAGAAAATCTTGGATTTCAGACTTGTGCCTCCACCATAGTTTTGCATTGCTTCAATTTCAACACCAGATTCCTTCGTAGCAGTAAGCTCTTTCCTTAATCCTTCATCAGTGCAGCCTAGTGCATAAGCATTCACTCCCGCAGTAATGAACTCCTGATACACAATGACCAAATATATTACTCAACGAAGACAGCACAGAAACCTTCATAACAGATCAAAGCCAACAAATGGATATACTTTTAGGTTGTCACCCCCACCACGGTCAATGACATTTCTGTATCGTCTGAACAAACTGATTGCTATGTTGCGTGATAAACGATACTCATCATCTGGTGAGATAGAATCGTGTGATCGGCACTATAACAATAGAGATTACACAATTCATTTTACAGTTCACTGAAGTTTAAATCAACAAAAAGTGAAAGGACACACTTTACCCCAAGGAAAAAACATACCAGCCACTTCTTCGAAGGTAGTCGGTGTGACAAATGATGAATATCGAGCTGATCACGGCCTTTCCAAGTAAAGGAAGAACTAGAAACTACATTATTACAAGGAGCCTGAAATGGACTAGGAGAAATCGCAACGCTGGTCAAGGAATTAGCATTCGTAATCTTGCAGGGAGAAGCATCATGCAGTGTGTTACAACCCAGAAATCCCAGGCACTTGCTGATAGCTCCAGGAAGATGAACCGCTAACATTGTAGAACCATAATATAATTGCCTTTAGATGCAAGAATAAACACCCAGAAGCGTAAAGAAAAACAGATACAAAATCATTTCCTCAATTTTCTTAAGCAATTGAGCAAAATCTGTATTAAAAGCAAAGCAAAACACAAACATATATGATCTTGATCATCTCGATTCTTGATGATAAGATAAAAAATACAATTCGCTGATACAGAATTATTAATCAGCATCAGATTATCATCATCATAAACCTTAAAATCTTGAAAAGTAACTGGCTTTTCTCCTAAAGCATAAATTTTATCATTAAATAATAAGAGTAATATGGTATAAACTTACCCTTCTAGTTTCTAGATGAGCTCATCAGAACAAGCAGAATCAAAATATCTAACAACTATGATAAAATGAAGTAGATTGAGTTCGAAGCAAGAATCTAACAGGCTTTAACTGAAGCCACCAATCTTTCGAATGGTTCCCAAGATTCCATTGATTCCCATTTTTTCCTTTTTCAATTTTTCTGGCTGTCACGAGGAATTGAGAAACGTAGGGACTTTTCCAATCATACGGTTTGATTCTGCTCTCGGGTGCGATGACTAATCAGTTCCACTCTAGGCAAAGATCTGTGTGGTGTTCCTGTCTTGTCGAAGAAACTACGTCGTTTCAACTCAAAAACAGTGCAAAAGAAAGAAAAGTATTTTGGATAATAACGTTTGGATCCCTAATGTTTTACGATTTCATAAGAAAGAACATAGTTTATTAATTTATAATTAATATATCTTTTAATTGTAGTTTTATAATAAAACGACCGATTTACCTTTGTAATATTAGACCAGGTAGTTTATCACAAAAGGGATTTAAATTATGTTTAATGCTATTGTGTTTAAATTATATTTAACTTTCTTTATATTATATTTATGCTTAACTTTAAAAATTGAAATATTTTATAATCAATAATATTTAAGAAATACTACTCAATTTTACACTTATATTTGAATTCAACAGTTTCAGCCTATTAACCTCACATTATAAGTTATGATATCTTAATTTTAAACAAACTCTAATTCCTTAAAACATCGATGGTCTAAAATTTGTAGTTGATATGATTTATTAACACAACTAAAGTTCGACTAATTACCAAAGTTTATTTGTTGGGCCAATCTCCAAAGCCCATTCTATTCTCCAAAGCATTTTATAATTTTTGTCATAATTTTATGTTGGATATTATTAATGTAATATCAAATTTCCCATACTCATCTCAATTTTCAAATCCTGTAATCAACTAAACCAAATTAGTTTAATAATATTGGAAATTCCTAAATTCCAACAACTTTATGTCATTAAAATCTCCTACCTTTTACACAGTGATTTCTCACCAACTTAGGTCGTCCGTCAAGAGGTAAATCCTCTGCACTCAATTTTATGGCAAAGAATCCTACACCCATCTAACTTCAATCTTTGGCCGTACTTCAACTACTTACATCAGAACAAACCAACTGGGTTTCCCGCAAATCTCGTATAAAGCACATAACAGTCGAAAAACACGCCAGTTCTAGATTCTACAACTAGTTTTACAGCCGTTTATGTTCAAAGTACACGGCAAAAATAGTACGACAAAGTAACACATGAACACCAATGAAAGCATAAGAGATTGGGGTGCTCAAAAAACAGCCACTCACTAGCGATGGGGTTTTGGTTTTCGTTTTTTCCTCCACCAACCCCTTATACCACCAACTATTTCCTTCGTTTTCAATATTTGAATAATTATTTTATCTTGTATAATTCTACTCTAATGTTATAAATTTGATAATATCCTGACACACCCACTTATATACAGCTTGTATTTTTTTCGTTCTCTCTCTTTCTATTCCAGTCCCGTGCTTACTGTCTGGAGATGCTTTTCCATGTTCTCAGATTTACTTGTTTCTGAGAAAACCAAATAAAAAGAAGAAAACCCATCTCTGTTTCTGAGACAGCCCGATTAAAAACAAACTCTGTAAGTGCTCTTTCTGTCTCATTTTCCCTGCATAACTGAATTTAATACGGGCGCTCTCTATCTCATTGCCAATTAATAATCTTAGTTGAATAGTTGAGTGGCTTGCAATGAGATCTCTTTCACGAATGAGTGTAGATTGTTTTGATTTTCCTTTCATGTTTCTCTTTACTCTAAATTTATCATTCTTTTTAAGGGTATTGAATTTAATTTGTTTTGGCGATTTGTTTATTATCCTCACTAGTTTTGCTCAAATAAATCTGGGTTTTCATTGCATAGAGATTATGATATGCTTTACAAACTCATTGTGAATTATACACTTGACACACTAAACATGCTTAGCTTAGTGTATTATGCTACTCTTGTATATTTGGAGAATAATGTATTGTCTACAATAGATTTTCATGGTTAATGTAATTTTTCTCATGGTTATATGAAGGTTGGTTGGACTACTTTCAGAGATCCTATCTCAAGCTGATTATCATTATTTGAAAGATTTGTTTATTCTTTTGATCAGATACCTGTGTATAAGAAAATGAGAGGAGGGAGTCTGTGGCAGCTAGGGCAGTCAATCTTCCGCCGGCTGGCTCAGGCTGATAAGAAGACCATAGCTCGTCGACACTTTTCTGCAGATGCTAATCTCAAAAAAACTGCCCTTTATGATTTTCATGTTGCTAATGGTGCAAAGATGGTTCCATTTGCTGGATGGAGCATGCCTATTCAGTACAAGGACTCGATTATGGAATCTACTTTGAACTGCCGGGAGAACGGTAGCCTCTTTGATGTTTCCCATATGTGTGGGTTGAGCCTTAATGGGAAGGATTGTATTCCTTTTCTTGAAAAGCTTGTGATTGCTGATGTTGCTGGACTTGCCCCCGGAACTGGAACTCTTACAGTCTTTACCAATGAGAGAGGAGGGTCAATTGATGATTCTGTCATCACCAAGGTGAATGATGGTCACATATACCTTGTTGTGAATGCTGGCTGCAGGGATAAGGACCTTGCTCACATCGAGGAATATATGAAGAGTTTCATAGCCAAAGGTGGGGATGTCTCATGGCACATCCATGATGAACGATCTCTTCTTGCACTCCAGGTTAGTCTTTCCACTCATAGTAATTTAAGCTTTAATTGGCTTCTACTTTTGCTTGCCTTGAAATTGTTTCATCACTTGCTGCACATATGTTTTAATTTAATTGCTTCAGCTTCTGAGAGTTGATATTTTATGTTTCTAGATAAGGTATGTGTGTTGTGTATGAATGTGTTCTAGATTGATTCATCTCTTCGAACATTTGTTTATTCCTACTTGAAATCTTCACGGATCCATTACATTTACCACAATTATGGGAGTGGGGCAGGCTTGAAGTTGATAACCAGTGTTTCTTTAACTTGCAAAAAATCCTTTTTAGTAATATCTATGAATATCTTCTCAATTCCTCTGCTACAGGGTCCACTTGCTGCCACAGTTCTCCAACACTTGACGAAAGATGATTTGAGCAAGTTATACTTTGGAGAGTTCCGAATTTTGGATATCAATGGTGTATCCTGCTTTCTCACTAGGACAGGGTATGCTTCTTTTCACTTTCTTGAGTTTCCTTGTAATTCTTTTGTTACCTCCATCTCTGTCTATATGTGTATGTGGACTGACCAAATTGAATACTTCAAATTCTTTTGTTCTGGCCTATTTTCACTTCCCATGGCTTTAGTTTACATTTCAAGTTCTTCATTCATTTTTTTAGTTGTAAGAAAAGGGGTATACAGGTTACTGACTACCTTTGTCCTCTGAAAAAATTTCAGGTACACTGGTGAAGATGGATTTGAAATCTCAGTTCCCTCAGAGCATGCCGTTGATCTTGCCAAAGCAATTATGGAGAAATCTGAAGGAAAGGTGAGGTTGACAGGCCTTGGTGCTCGAGACAGTCTCCAACTTGAGGCTGGGCTATGTTAATATGGTAATGACATGGAACAACATGAGACCGGTAGAAGCTGGTCTCACATGGGCCATAGGAAAGAGGAGAAGGGCTGAAGGTGGCTTTCTAGGTGCTGAGAAAATACTCAAACTTGAAGAAGGTCCCCCAGTCAGACGTGTTGGATTCTTTTCTTCAGGTCCACCTGCTAGATCGCACAGTAAGATTCATGATGAGCAAGGAAATCCCATTGGAGAAATCACCAGCGGAGGATTTAGCCCTTGCCTCAAGAAGAACATAGCCATGGGTTACGTGAAATCTGGATTGCACCAGGCAGGCACTAAAGTTAAAATTGAAGTTCGTGGCAAAGCTTACGATGGAAACATCACAAAAATGCCATTTGTACCAACAAAATATTACAAGTCATCTTAGTTCATGTCTGCTGTTAGAGCACCTGGATCTCTCTCTAATCAGTTCCTTTTTAACTTGTTTTACAAACAATTGCTGCTTGAGATAAAACTTCTTGCCTTGTCTTTATTTTCAAGCAGTTATTTCGACCAGCATATTCATATGATTCTTACGGTCTCGGTCTGAGTAAAAATGTTTCCTTTGAAACAGAGATGCTCAAAATGAGTGAGAAACAGAAGAATTGGTGGTCTTTCAGACTGTACAATACTTATACTGTCTTGAATTACTCGGATAGAACTTGACAATAATTTTGGTTGAATATTATAAATATTGATAATTCATGAATTAAATTCTTTTTTAATATTTGACAGAAATGGTCGTATGAATACTTCTCAAACATTGATAAGGATGAGAGATTTGTAGCACAAAAATTGAGAAAAAGCATTTCTAATAAAAATTCTCTGTGAACGAAAAGTTTAGAACGAGTTGAATTCATTAAAACTGGCAGGTTTCTATCTTGTGCCTCAACAAAATGATTTATAAAAGGTATTAGTTTTAATTTTCACTAGATATCAAAATCAAATGAAAAACATCAATTCATATAATTAAGTTGTTTGTTTATCCTCTTCTCTCTATAAATGATAAATATACAAAAGAAATAAAGGTTGAAGCAATTAAAGAATTAAAGAATCAAAGGTATAGTTGTGGAAGAAATCAAATCCAAAATCAGAAGAGTTTGCTTGCAAACTCTTCTATCTCGGTTACCTCTAAGCGAGATAAGCTTGACCTCCTAGCTAGATCTCTTAGCTCTGATACGCTTCTTCCCAACTACAAAGCCACTCTCATTTCAAACATGTCTCCGTTTTCTCTCTTCTCGCCTTCATTTTCATTCAGAGTGGATTCGATTGATTTCTCCAAAAGTGTAAAGAATCCGTCACAGTTTCTATACGTCTCTAACACCATACCAACCTGTCCACCGTGCTCTAAAGTGTTAACAGTGCTAGCTAATGCTCCGCAGCCACTGCAACCACAGCAGCCCACGCATAGTGAGGAGACCCAGCGAAAGTAGACCCAACAGGTGCAATGCTGGTGAGTACTGGTCTTGAGGTGGCTAAAATCTTGTTTATTTTCAACCCCAAGTTTCCTAGTCTCACATAATCTACAGAAACTGTTCTTTACAATACTACCAGTATCTCCCACATTTCCAGTTCAAGCTTTTCACTCCAACCGTTCACTACAACAAAACTCACCTTTAGTGACAACACTTTTAGCGACGTCAAAAATTTTGTCGCTAAAAGATTCTTTAGCGACGCTAATTTTAATATCGTCGTCAAATATCGTCGTTAAAAGTCAATAAATAAAAAATATTAAAAAAATTTACTTTTGGCGACGATAAAAATTGTTGTCGCCAAATATCGTCGACAAAAGCCAATATATATAAAAAAATAAAAAAAATTAAGAACGGTTGGCTTTTGAGACAACAAATATAGTCGTCGCTAAAAGATCCTTTAGCGACGCCAAATGTCATCGCCAAAAGCCAATAAATAAAAAAAATTTAAAAAAATTTAAAAAAAATGGGCTTTTGGCGACGACAAATATTCTCGTAACTAAAATATCCTTTTGCGACGTTAAATGTCGTCACCAAAAGCCAATAAATAAAAAAATTAAAAAAAATTAAAAAAATTGGCTTTTGGCGACGATAAATATTCTCGTGCTTGGGCAGGGGTACTGCCAGATGAATCACTGCTACAGCTTTTCTTAGACGGTGTTCCCACCTAAATACTCAAATCCTTCCTCTTTTGAAACTGACTCCTCGATCTTCTTTCTCTTGTCAAGTTCTCGGCTCGAAGGGCCATCTGAATCATTTCCTTATAACTCTGATTTCCTGACAGTGACATTTTCTCACGGATGTCAAAGTTCAGACCCTCTTCAAATTTGGCACACAAGCTTTCTTCATTTGCAAACTCGGGCACAAACTCTACCAGTTCCCTCAACTGGGTCTCGTATTCTGTCACTGTCTTATCCATCTGCTTCAGACGAAGAAATTCCTATTTCTTCTGGTTGCAGTGAAAAGGGTTATAATACTGGTCCTAAAATTCTTGACAAAATCATTCCAAGTTAACTAAACAGAAGATCTAGCCTGCACGTTGGCCCACCATGTAGCTGCGTTACCCTCTAACAATCGGATAACCACCTTTAACTTATACCTATCTTCCAACTCTATATCGTCCAAATCTCTTTCCACTTTTCTAAACTATCGATTAGCTTCAGCTGCATCAGTAGTACCCTCAAACGGAACACTTCCCAACTGTTGGACCTCCCTAATCAACTTAGACAGCTTCGGAGCTGATCCGAATGCTTCAGCAGCTTGGGCATTCTAGTATGCCATAAAGGCAGCCCATTGCTTAGGAGTCATATTCAGAGGCATTCCCACTCCTGGTTGCTGAAAATGAGACGAAGGACGTTCACGCTGCTCCTCAGGGTCTGGCTGAGGCATATACGACATAGCCTCTTCCTCAACATTGGGCACTACCTCCCTTCGCGGTCTACCATGGCCGCGCCTAGGTCTCGACGACATCAGTACTATAAAAGAACACGAAAATTCAATAATACACATTTAACATGGTGGTGATGCTGCCTATGACTCGACTCACCTAGTCCACTAGATTTTCAAAATCAATAAAATCAAACTCAATTTTTTAAAATATATTTCAAAACCAAGTTTGGGTGTTTTTCAAAATCACTTTTCGAACCAAAAGCTCTGATACCACTAATTGT
>JAVXUL010000007.1:430373-447484 GCA_035590515.1 Trichilia minutiflora | reverse complement strand
AAATATTGTGGTTTGTTGTTTACATACTTATATTCGGAGTTTGGGTGTTAGGTTGAATTGCTATTGGATGTGTTTTTTAAAAACCAATTTTTATGAATGCCTTACAGGCCTACAGGTTGTATTCGGTGTAATTGAGTACACCCTGAAGGTCTGTGGCGTCTTTCACAGGTGGGCCCTATGATTTGGGGTGTGACATAAATGGACTTAATTAGGGGTGTAAATGAGTCAAACTACTTGTGAGCTATTCAGACTCGGTTCAGTAGATATTCGAATTCGACTCGATAATAATCAAGTTGAGCTCGAGTTTGAGTAGTTCGAGTGATTTTTTGAGTCGAGTTCGAGTACAATAATACTCGACTCGTTAGGCTCGTGAGCTTAATCGAGTATTTATTAGAGGTGTAATCGAATCGAGTTGA
Organism: Trichilia minutiflora; assembly: GCA_035590515.1. Taxonomy (NCBI): domain Eukaryota; kingdom Viridiplantae; phylum Streptophyta; class Magnoliopsida; order Sapindales; family Meliaceae; genus Trichilia; species Trichilia minutiflora. Next base: position 447,068 of record JAVXUL010000007.1, on the reverse strand, counting down.
GTCGAGACGAGTTAAATAAATTTTAATTTTTATAATAATAATTTAAAAAAATAAATATTTGAGTTTAATCGAGTCAAGTTCGAGTATATCGAGTATTTTATCAAGTCGAGTCAAGTATAAAAAATATAAACTCGATCAAGTTCGAATCGAATTCGAGTTTTGAATTTTCAAATCGAGTCGAACTCGAGTAATTCACTATTTAACTGGACTCGATTCGATTACACCCCTAGACTTAACCAAAGATTGACCTGGATGAGAACACTCCCCTGTTTGTTATCAAGAGGTATTTCCATAAATACTTCTTCAAACAAATTTCTATGAAGAAAAGAATTATTGACATACAATTGAGTTAAATGCCAAGACTAACTAGAAACAAGAACTAATGGTATTTTGACAGTAACTAACTTGGTAATTGGAGAAAATGTATCAATGAAATCTATCCCCTCTTATTGAGTATATTCTTTGGCCACTAACCACTATAAACCTAACAGATTTGTACTTGATCTTATAAATTTATTTATAGCCAATAAAATGACTTTCTCGAGGGTGAAGGAACTATAAACCAAGTATAATTAGATTTGAATGCTTGCAACTTAATGGCTATAGTAGCTTGCCATTGAAGATACTTAATAGCTTGATGGTAAAACTGAGGTTCAAAGTGAAAAGAGACAGTTGATGCAAAATGTTTATAAGTTGGGGACATAGAAGCAAAAGATAAAATCAAATACAAAAGAAAAAGAGTACTCTAAGATTGAGAATGAAAAGTGTCTGGAATAAAAGTAAATTTCAATAAAAGTCCTTGAGATAAAAAGAAGACTTTGTAGTTATGGAAGTTTTTCTAAGAAAACTAACAGGATGAATAGAGAGAGAATCAGATGTAAAAGGTGGAGAATGAAATAAAATAGAGCAAGTGTGATAGTTGATGGTTGAGATATTGAAAGCTCATTTGGTTAATTAAGTAGAATCAAATTAGAAAAAAGGATCCACTATAAGATCTGGAGAAACAACATATTAAAAGAGAAAAATGTCTTCATGAAAATAATATCCCTAGAGATAAAGAACTGCTTACTATGGATATTAATAAATAGCCTATAACCTTTTATACTAGGAGAATAACCTAGAAAAATGCAGGTTTTAGCTTTAGGATGAATTTTGGACCTATTAGCATGAAGGGTGGAAACAAAAGCAAGACACCCAAAGACTTTGAGAAGTAAAAAATAAACAGACTATTGACATAGTAATTTAAAAGGAGCTTTGTGCTACAACAAAGGAGAAATGGTTCGATTTATCAAAAAGTAGCAGTTAACACACATTTGCTCCAAAAATGAATAGGCACTTGAGATTGAAAATATAAAGCTCTAGCAACATTCAATAAATGTTGATATTTTCTCTCAACAATAAAATTTTATTGAGGTTCCTCTACATAGGAAACTTGATGCAAAACACCACATTTCAAAAAAAAAATTAGTGAAAGCTAACTCTTTAGCATCATCAAACCTAAACTATTTGGTTTTGCTATTAAATTGAGTAGCAACCAAATGAAAAAAAATTTAAGAATAACAATAGAAACATCATATTTGTGCTACATCATATTTGTGCTAAAGTAAATAAAGGCAAGTAAACTGAGTGTATTCATCACCAAAGTCAGAAAATACCTGTGATTAGAATGAGAATTCACATGATATGATTCCTAAATATCACAATGAATCAAATTAAATAGAGACTTAGCCATATTATAATAAGAAATAAAGGATAATCTTCTTTGCTTGGCTAATGGACAAATATAACAAAGATCTTTATTTTATCTTAAGTCTACGTATTGTAATTGACTTTGGAAAGTGTTTAGTAACCTTAAAAGATAAATGGCCAAGTCCCAAATATAAGCAAAAACATTATTAATATGAACATCATATATTTTAGCATGAAACTTATCTATATCAAGAACATACAGATATTTCATTTTACTACTCTTTTCAATCATCTTTCTGATATTGGCTTCTTAAGTTATAAAGTGATTGAGAAAAATATTGATTATAAGCTGAAAGTTAATAGTAATAGCATTACAAATAATAGATTAATTTTGAATTTAGTTAGGAATAAAACATCCTTCAAAATCAACTTAACAACTCTATAAAACTTAACTAAAAAACTAATTTCATTAAGCAAAATCATCTGCGAATTTTGTATTAGATTTATACAAGTAAAAACACTAGTATTTGAACATATATATTTGGATGCCTCACCCAATACTTCAAGGACGAAAAGATAGAACCATCAAAATAGAAAAATATGTGCCTAACAACTATGAAGAGGAAGGGGATCCTGAATTCTTATTGATCACTAATCTTGACTATAGAAGATAAATAACTAGATAGAATAGCTAATGATTATTGACGTTGAGCGTGGTTTGGTTTGGTGCAAGTGGTTTTTAAAATCCGGCAAATTGACTAAATCACCCTTCTACAGCCTAACGGTTTTGGATGGAATTGGACGGCAGGGACTCATTTCATTTGTTAAAATCGGGCATAGTAGATCCTTAAATGTTCCATGTTCCATGTTCCAAGTTGAAAGCTCGTCTCATTCACTAAATGGTTGTTAAGCCTTTTTTGGAAGTTGGAACCCGGCGTGGGCCATCCATTCTTGAATCCATCAATTTCAATTACGGCTTCTTTCACGTAAATTAAGTTTGTCAGTCAACATATTTCTATTACAGTTCTTTTCGGTAAATGTTTTTCGTTTTATGATACTTGTAACAATTTGATTTTTATTTCTTTTCAATATTATATCAATTTTTGATGTATTTGTATGCTTTAGTTTCTAAAGCTTTTATTAATTTAATTCCAGGCTGCTTTGCCTCTGATTGAATTAATTTGTTAGTTTTTGCGTAAAGACTTGAGTTTGATAATAAACCAAGTTGGCAAATGAAATTAAATCTCAGCAACCAATCACAACCTTTTGAGTCATGAATACATTATTAAATTATATAAAAAAGTATTTTAATGTAAGATATGGCCCGTGACCTAACTATTTTATATTTATTGGGAACTTTGAGGTGAAAATATTTGAGAAACATATTAGATACATTGGTTTTGACAGAAAATGACAGCAGAAAAAAAACATATTCTCTTAATTTACTTGCCATACGTAGAAGGGATGATTCAATGTTCGTAGGAGGAATGATACAATGTAAATGTATCAATTTTCCATGAAACAGATTCTTTCTCGTTTGCCGACTAAGTCTCAGACTCTCTCCTTGAAAAAACAATCCGCAGCCGCCGTCATCCCACCATCAGTTTCTGTCATTTTCACCGCGACCCTTTTGTCTTCACTCGTTATTTTTTTAAAGAATAATGTATGTACACGGAATTTACATCCTTAGTAGAATAGGTCTTTCTTTAATATTTTTCACGATTTTTCTTTCAGTACCGTATTTGTTTACTTGCATTACTTGGTGATTTCGAGAGTTCTCCCTCTTTCATACTCTATTTTTCCTATTTCTAGCATTTTTTTTTGCAGTTTGCACCCACCCATCTGATCGCTGTTTCGTTCTCTTAATTTCCTCCTCTTCTGTTGTGTAAGGAAATCAAGGTCAGTTCTTTTTCTCTATTTGACTCTAAATTACTATGTTTTCTATATCAAGATCAGATATTCATTATTCTTCGATATTCTTAGTTTATTTTCATCCGAGTGTGATCAAAATCATGCGTTCGCGATCTTCATCTATTCTGTACGTTAAATATGGGTTTAAATCTATTTCTAAGTTTCAGTTACTGGTTTTCTGTTATCATCTGCCTCTGATTACAAGTGATAGGACGGTGGCTGTTTTGTGTTCTGTTCTATCAGAAGTGGAATTTTAAAAGAGTGTGGAATATTCTTTTGCGATTCTCGAATTATATGTGCTGCATGCAAGTTAATTTTTATTCGTCAAATGAAATCTTACGCCATTGTCTAATTTTAAGCTAACAAGATTTTAGGCTTATAGCTTAATCTGTAAATTCTATTATTGATATGATGGATTCATACTGAGCATAATCCATTAGGTGGGGCTCACATCCTTTGTGATCAAATGCATATAATGTTGAAGTATCCTTCTTTTCACTTTTCGTAGTTGGTAAATTCAGGAATCCTGCATATGAAATAGAAAAGTGAATTTTTAACCTTTTATAACCAAAATCTTGGTTGATACTTTATTTTTCTCTTCTTCCAGGTTGTTTATAGTTTGATCTTCGGATAGCCGGCTAGGGTACCTCAGATTTGAGAATCACATAAAGTGAAATTGATGTAATTTCATTTAATCATTTGTAAAATATATTCAGGTTGTTAAGGGACAGCTTTACTTAATCGATAGAGAAAATGGAGATAACTAACGTTATGGAGTATGAGGCCATTTCAAAGTTGAAATTGCCGAAGATGGTTTATGACTATTATGCATCAGGTGCAGAGGACCAGTGGACTCTCAAGGAAAACCGTAATGCATTCTCTCGGATTCTGTAAGCTCTTTTTGTCTGTGACAATTACTCTTAATGAATCTCTTTTGGTTTAATTGTATCGTTTCAATAATGGATGTTTGATCTTTTATTCATCTTAATTTCTGAAAAAAAGGTATTTGTTTTACAAAAAAAATAGGTTTCGACCACGCATTCTTATCGATGTAACCAAGATTGACATGACTACAACTGTCATGGGATTCAAAATTTCCATGCCCATCATGATTGCTCCAACAGCAATGCAGAAAATGGCTCACCCTGAAGGTAGAATCCCTTGCTTTCATGAACCTTTCCATTTTAAATTAGAGTGATTGAATCCTTATGTCTACATACATACATTGTTTGAAAAATAGCACAAATGCTTGATGTCTTTCAGTAGTTTTTTTGAAGTGAAATATTTCAAATATATCCACCCGAACAATATAAATCTATATTTGTTTCTGAAAATAGTAATGTATATATGCAGGGGAGCTTGCAACAGCAAGAGCAGCCTCTGCAGCTGGCACAATTATGGTTTGCTTCTCATTGTTTTTTTTTTACCCGAAGGTGTATCTACTATGGTTATTGTCAAAATTTGCTGTCTTCCTTATTCAATTCACGTATGTTTTGTTGTTTCAGATACTATCCTCATGGTCTACATCCAGTGTGGAGGAGGTCGCGTCAACAGGACCTGGCATTCGCTTTTTCCAACTCTATGTGAGATCATTTTTCACTTTCTGTTGACATTTATTCTAATATAATTATTTATCTAGTTTTAAATGACAACATAGGACACAAAAGATTAAGTCATTTAACTATATTTTACTAATACTTTACCACTCATTAGTTTAGACCTGCATCTAGTGTTGCAAAAACTTCCTTGAGCGTGTGTGGGATGCCTGATTTTCAAATCCTTTGTGTGTGTTAACATTTACTAAACACTGAGTTATATGAACCATTTGAATCAATAAACCTGCTAAAAATGCAGGTGTACAAGGATAGGAATGTCGTCACACAGCTGGTAAAACGAGCTGAAAGGGCTGGTTTCAAGGCAATTGCCCTTACTGTCGATACTCCGAGGCTTGGTCGTCGAGAAGCTGATATTAAGAACAGGTGAATAGTGTTATGAATCAGAAAAATATAGTTCAGATTTAGGAGAGCTCTCTTGAATAAGCTATTTTTCATGATCATATTTTATCTCTTCATTTGGCTGCTTCACAGATTTGTTTTACCTCGACATCTGACCTTGAAGAACTTTGAAGGTTTGGATCTTGGCCAGATGGATAAGGTGCGTAACATAGGGCTGACTGATTTTAATACAATAGTTTCAATGTTATACGTTTTGTTTTACAGTTATTGTTGGGTAACCTTGTAGACTGAAGATTCTGGATTAGCTTCATATGCTGCTGGCCAAGTTGACCAATCACTCAGCTGGAAGGTAAACATCACCCTGGATTAATTTCATTGTTGAATTTCAGAATTTTTGAACTGAAATACCAAAAATAAAATTATTAACATCACCCTGCAATGTTTCATTTGAACAGGATGTGAAGTGGCTTCAAACAATCACCTCGTTGCCAATTCTTGTGAAGGGTGTTCTTACTGCTGAAGATGGTTAGCAAACTTCTTCCTAAAGAAAGAACAGATTTCTTTTTTCCATTCACTTTTTCAATGAACCCTTTTTATGATAATAATGCAGCTCGTATAGCTGTACAAAGTGGAGCTGCCGGAATCATTGTATCCAATCACGGAGCACGCCAACTAGATTATGTCCCTGCAACTATTATGGCTTTGGAAGAGGTATATTTATTTGCATTGACAACTATAATTATGTGCTTATTTCTTGGTAAACTTTTCTTAATGGTTTTGTGCCACATATATTCTGCAAACTTGTTACAAGTACAACTTCGTTATCACCCCTTGCATGAATTTCTTTCCCAATCCTGGTGTTCCTAATTATTTAGAGAATGTTTATGAACAGCCTCTCTGAAGTTAAATTGTTGTCTGGGTTATGTAATCTTGTGTAGATGCCTGAACATCATTTTGGTCTCAGTAATTAAATTTGAATTCTATACCATTTTGATTTAATAACTTCATTGAAACCTCCAGGTTGTTAAAGCTACACAGGGTCGAATTCCTGTTTTTCTTGATGGTGGGGTTCGACGTGGAACAGATGTCTTCAAGGCTTTGGCACTGGGAGCATCTGGGGTATTTGTAAGTATCTAATTGTGAAATCACATTTATGTATAATAGATCATCTATGATCTCTGGTTTCATGAACATGAAAATTATGCATTTTGCTTGAACATGTTGTGAATTGATTACATCATCTTGAAAGCTTAACAAGAAATTTAAATTGGAAACTCGGTAGTATTCATTTATCGTTTGGTTTCTCTATTAAATTCAGATTGGAAGGCCAGTAGTATTCTCACTGGCTGCTGACGGTGAAGCTGGTGTGCGAAAAGCACTCCAGATGCTCCGAGATGAGTTTGAGCTGACAATGGCATTAAGTGGCTGCCGCTCACTGAAGGAGATTACTCGCAATCACGTACAGACGGAATGGGACACTCCTTGTGCTGTAGCCAGGTTATGAGATGGTCTCCTAAACTCACATTTAAGCTGCTAAATGATTGTCATTTGAATAACTTACCCCAGATTCAGGGGTTGATTACATACTGGTAGAGTTATGGTTTTTTAATCACAATAAATGTCTGCCGCTTGGTGCTTTCCATCTATATTCTTCTCCAGACCAAGATAGTTTTATTGTTTAGTGGAAATGAAGCAGAAAGAATACAATAACAGTTCAGAAGCACCCATAACCTTTTTTCAGTAGTATGATTGATTTTCTGGAGTTCATCTATGTACACAGTATCTTGGAACTGGGCAGTAGAAACTTCTAATTTGCCCTTATCTCTCTTCTCTGAAGAATGGCTGTAGAAGAATTTCGGCAGGCTTGTCCAAATCCTATTAATCCCACCATTTTCTGCTTCCTCTGATGTGCTTTAGGGAGAATGACAAGTTCACCATTGAGAAAGGCAGTTTCTTCAGCTTTCCACAGTCCCAAACATTAATCAAAACCAGTGAGGTACAAACAGGTGCACACCGAGGAATACTTTTCACTCCCGGTAAAATAAAATAACCGTTGTAACCTTGGAATTATTATTGTAGGAAAGACTCCATCAACTTCCTCCCCTTCAATTATCTCCTTCGACCAAACGAGAATTCCAACCCTTAATTTCTTCGAGACTTTGGAGGCCGCGTATCAATCCAACTGAGAATAACTTTGGAAGGTTATTACAGTCGTGAATATTCAAGATTTTTAAACTTGAATGGAGACCAACAACTAGAATTCCATTACAAATAGGCCTTAAATTGTGTAACTTCCGCAGCGTCAACTTCTCAAGGCTTGGAAAGGAATTTACCACGGTCCATACGATGTACTTTAACCCAAAGCAGTTGGAAACATAGTATTCCTTTAAGCTGCGCAGGTTTGATAACGCCGACAAATTTGAAAGAATTTAAATATCACGGCAACCATGCAATGCCAATTGCTGAAAATTGCTTGGGAGTTCGAATAAACTGTCATTTGTAATCAGATTACATCCATGAATTTCTACGCTGCAAGTATCGTTGGAAATAGGGGAGAAGCTTGACAGAAGTCAAGCTTCTCGCAATGTGGTAGCTTCTAAGCACTCGCCAATGTCCGGATCTCGCATAGCTATCGAAGCTTTACGGATCCTCAAATGAAAGGCCAAGATTACTTAACTGTGTCAAACAATCAATTTCCTAAAAATCTGTTCCCCGGTCCCTTTTTTGTGAACCTATCAACCATTTGCCCTTGCTTTTGAACATCGACAGATTTTCTAGACGTGCAAGTTTTGAGATGACCCCGGTGGGAAACATATGTAATTCTTCTGGTGAAAAGATCAAGACGCCGTAGATTTTTCAAGCCTTCAATATCACGTGGCAACTCTATCAGGGTGTACGAAAGGTATCCTTAGCTCCTTAAGCATTGCTGCGAAAGGTAAGCATTTAAGCGCACAGAAACATAAAAAGAGTGCATGAAGGTTCCGTAAGCTGGAAATTGAATCGGGTAGTGATTCTACTGAAGTACCGGATAAGTTGAGAACTGTAAGATTATGCATTTCGATTGCAGGAGTAAGGTTGATAAATTTGCGCAGTTCGGAAAATCAGGAAGAATCTTAATGTTGTTTTCCATCGAAGAGACCACCTAAAATTCTTCAATCCAAGACCAGGTTTCACCATGAACCGAGGTCTCTCTCCCGCGATTCTAATTGCCATATCCCTTACTAAATCGTGCATTTTTACCGATCTTGTTCCATTGCTCTCCAGCAAGCAAGCATCTTTAAGTTCCTCAGTACTGCATGGCCCTTGTGGACCTCGTTCTCCCTATCTCCGATTTCATCAATCAACCCTTCTGCTATCCAGTGCTCAATAAGCTCATCAACTTCAATCTTGCAACTGTCGGGATACAGGGCACAGTACAGAAAACAAGCTCAGACCATATCATTCCTTAAGTGACTAGAGCTAAATATTGAACGACCAAAGACATATTCATCCATGCCTTCAAGAGAAGAGGTTTTTTTTTATGAGGATAGGTAAGGAAGGCAACCTGACTGGAAGTCAGAGGATCCATAGTACGTGCAGCCTCCCTGACTTCATATTCATCGCTTCTTCTGCAATGATGAATAGATAGGCGGAAGGAGAGTCCCCTTGGTGCTACATTCCGGGCAGAAGGCAAGAGATGAGAGGATAGCTGCTCTCATAGACACAGGAGAAGATGCAGTTCGAGCCATTGAACTTTCTTTGCTGAATAAGGAATGAACCATGGGTAATTTAACTCCAATGTCTGCTCTTGACGTTTTCAGTTTTTCCACATTCTGGCAACATCTATTTCCTTGTTGGTTTATCAAACAGAGGAAAGGAATTGCTAATTGTAAAAGCAAGTAAAAACTGTAATTATAAAGGAAAGGGTAATAACGCAGCAGAGGAAAATAAGCACAACGTATTTATTCAATCAGCTCTTGGTTTTAGAATAGGATTACATATTGACTAGGAATTTATTTAAATATGTTGTAAAAGAAAAATAGAGAAAAACATAAAAGTCACATGCAATACTTAAAGCAAACGTTTAACACTCCTTCTTGCTTTAGGAATTGTAGACTCCAGTTCTTTGTCGTAGAAGCTCAAACTTATTAACTGGAAGTGGTTTTGTAAACAGGTCTGCTAGCTGGTTTTTAGACTTGCAATAAACCAAAATGAGTTCTCCATCTTACTGCACTTCCCTCAAGAAATAGAGTTTGATGTTGAAATGCTTGGTCTTCCCGTGAAACACTGGATTGCTTGAAATTGCAATAGCAGCTTGATTGTCATCAAAAACCTCTGTGCTTTCCTTTTGTTCTATGTGTAAATCACACGATCTTTTTCAGCTATAAAATTTGATTTGCAACTGCTATTGCTGCTATAAATTCAGCTTCTGCAGTATATCGTATTACAATCTCTTACTTCTTGGAACACAATGAGAAAACCCTTGAGCCTAGGTTGAAACAATATCCTAAGGTGCTTTTCATATCATCAATTGATCCAACTCAATCGTTATCCAAGAAACCACACAACTTGAAATTTTCACACCTTTTAAACCTAACTCCATAATTAACAGTACCTTTAACATACCTTAATATTCTTTTTTCTGCAATTGAATGCATTTCATTATGACAATGCATAAATCGAGATAAGAGACTTATAGTAAATAGAATGTTAGGTCTTGTTGCTGTGAGATACATCAGGTATCCAATCAAGCTCCTGTAATAACCTTCTTTAATTTTATCAAGTCCATCTTCCTCACTTAGCTTCTCCTTTTGATTCATTGGTGTGTTCACTGCCTTACATTCTTCCATCTGAAGTTTCTTCAAGATTTCCTTTGCATATTTTTTCTGACAAATGAATACTTTATTTTCTCTGTGCCTGATCTCCATTCTAAGAAAATAGGTCATGAGACTAAGATCTGTCATTTCAAAAACTTGCATCATTTCCTTTTTGAACTCTTTAACTAGCTTTGTATTATTTTTTGTCACCAAAAGATCATCAACATAAAGAGACACAATGAGAGTGTCATTATCTTTATGTTTCACAAAAAGAGTGGCTTCAGACAAGCTTTTAACGAAACCAAGGTTTAACAAATAAGTATCTATCCTGCTATACCAAGCTCTTGGCGCTTACTTCAAGTCATAAAGAGCCCTTTTAAGCAAGTAGACCTTGTCTTCTTCACCTTGCTTCACAAATCCTTCGGGCTATTCTACATATATCTTTTCCTACAAGATATCATTTAAAAAAGCTGATTTGACATCCAGGTAAAACACTTTCCATCCCATTTGTGCTAATAACGCAAGCAACAACCTGATTGTATCTAATCTTGCAATAGGAGCAAAGGTGTCAAAATAATCAATACTATAAATTTGAGCATACCCTTTAACGACGAGTCTGGCCCTATATCTGTTGATGAAGCTATCTGCATTCAGGTTAGTTCTAAACACCCATTTAACGCCAATGACCTTTCTTCCTTCAGGTCTTCTAACCAACTTTCAAGTTTGATTCTTCTCAATCATAAGCAACTCCTCCTCCATTGCTTTCTTATACTTTGAATCCTGTAATGCTTCTTCAGAACTACCAGGCTCGCAAATTGCCATATTACATCTTGTATAGATGTTTGAAAGTGGCCTTGTACCTCTAATCGGGGAATCATCTTGCCAACTCATCTTGCCATGGATCTGTTGGTTTCTCTGCATGAGTAACAATATCTTTTAGTTCTTTTGAAAGATTATCCTTCGTTTGTAAATTTTTTTAGTCCCATTACTCATCTTCATCAAAGTGTACATCCTTACTGATTGTCATTTTCTCTGTTTGAGGGTGGTACATTCGTAGGCTTTAGAAACTGAGCTATAACCCACAAAGATGCCTAGAATTGCCTTCTTGTCAAGCTTGTCACGTTTAACCTGTGGCACATGAACAAAACATACACAACCAAATACTTTAAGAAAACTTAGTGAAGGTTTATATCCATACTAAACTTCATATGGAGTTTTGTCTTCCAAAATTGTGGTTGGAAGTCAATTTTGTAGAAAAATTATTGTGTTGGCTATCTCTACACAAAGATGTTTTTGGCAACTCCTTTTCATGCAATATGTATCTAGTCATCTCCATTACGGATCTATTCCTCCTTTCGCTAACTCTATTTTATTTCAGAGTATACGGAACAGTAAACTGATGTTCAATGCCAGCTTCTTTACAAAATAAAATAAACTCTACTGAAGTATAGTCTTTTTCATTATCAGACCTCAACACTTGAATCTTACTGCCACTTTGATTTTCTACCATTTTCTTCAACTTCCAAAATAAACTAGTAACTTCTGACTTGAATTTCAAGAAAAAAATCCAGCACATTCTTATGAAATCATCAATGAAAAGAATGTAATAAAGGCTACCTTGTAATGATGGCATTTTTTGAGGTCCAGCAACATCTGTATGAATAAGTTGCAACTTTTGGGAAGCTCTCCAGGTTGATTTTGTAAATGGCAACTTATTTTGCTTACCAAATTGACAAGCAGTATAATTTGGCAAATGATTATCAAGCTCTGGCAGTCCCCTTGTCATGTCAATTTTCTGCAATTTTAACATCCTTTGAAAATGACAATGGCCAAGCCTCTTATGCCAAATTTCTGTGCTGCTGGCTTTGTTGAAATAAGCTATCTGCACCTCTGTAGGGTCATATAAGAAGCTTCTGCCTTTTAAAATTTCTTTTCCAGATGCATCGAAAATGAGACAATGAAATCTTCAAAGGATACTTTATATCCTTTCTCTAACAGCTGACCAACACTCAATAGATTTTGATAAATTTTAGGTACGTAAAAAACATTAGAAATTGTCTTTGTACCTGAGCTGGTTGTAATTGCAACAGTTCCAATTGCTTTTGCTGATAGATAGCCTTCACTGCCTAATTTTAAGGGCCTCAAATCTTTGAAGAAAGTGTTATCAAAAGTCATGTGCTTTGTACAACCACTGTCAACCAGCCAGTTTTTCGAAAAAGTTCTTATTGAAAAACACGTTGCAATGAACATGTGGTCTTCTTCATCTTGATCAGCTACATGGGCTTCCTCATTCTTCTTAGCATTGTTTTTGCAAATGATAGCTTCATGTCCAAGCTGATTACATTTGCTACACTTGGCATCTGGCCTTTTCCAGTATTTGAAAGATGAATGACCACGTTTACCGCAGTACTGACAAGGTGGGTAGTTTTTGTCGTATTTCTTCCCTTGTTCCAATTCCTATTGTTCGTAAAATCTTCAGAAGACGTCGCTTGTATTTTTCAGTCATTCTTCTTCTTATTTTTTTTGACTACCTAGTGCTTGGCTGGTAGAGCTCCTTTGACAACACGTTCTTGCCTCATAAGCCTCCTCTGATCTTGAGCCTGTAAGGCATTTAACAGATCTGCCAAAGTGATATTAGGCAATTCCTTTATAGTTTCCAAGGTGATAATGGTAGCTTTGTATCTCTCTGGCACAGTTACAAGAATTTTTTGAACAATTCTTGAATCTAAAAATTGAGTGCCAAGCAACTGTAACTTGTTTACAATACCCAATAATCTGAGTATTCTTTGGTTGACTCAGAATCTTTCATCCTCTACATTTCAAATTCCCTTAATAAATTCAGCACTTGCATGCCTCGAATCCTTTCATCTCCTTCATATTCTTCTTTGAGATAAGCCCAAATCTCTTTTGCAGATTTAAGAGACATGATCCTTGTGAAGATCGTTGCTGAAACAACAGCAAAAAGAGTTGCTTTTGCCTTGGACTTTCTAGTCTTATTTTCCTTGTGGTTTTTGATTTGGGCCACGGTAGGATTGTTTGGCAGTGGAGCTACTTCGTAATCCTCTTCCACAACCTCCCAAAGATCCAAAGCCTCAAGGTAAGACATCACTCTCACAGCCCAGAGTTGATAATTCTCACCATCAAAAACTGGAGGAGCAAGATTGGAATGGCTGGTTTCACTCCCCATCATATGCACAGATCCCTTAAGAAGACAGCTCTGATATCAATTGTTAGTTTATCAAACAGAAGAAAGGAATTGCTAATTGTAAAAGCAAGAGAAAACTGTAATTATAAAGGAAAGAGTAATAGCGCAGCAGAGGAAAATAAGCACAACGTATTTATTCAATTAGCTCTTGGTTTTAAATAGCCGAGTTACAAAATAGAAGGTTGTTACGAAGACCCAGCAAGTATGATCCTAAAAAACATAAAACAAAAAACAATACCTTTAGAATAGGATTACATATTGACTAGGGATTTATTTAAATATGTGGTAAAAGAAAAATAGAGAAAAACATAAAAGTCAAGTGTAATCCTTAAAGCAAACATTTAACATTCCTTATGCCACGTCCCACTGTGATGATTGCAAGCAGCAAACGGCCACATTCTTCATAAACGAGTTTGGCAATAGCTTCAATTTCAGGAGAAGCTAATGCTTCGTTTCCTGCTTTATAAATAAACAAGGCCCACGCTTCCTCCTTTGACAGGACCTACACTTTGATTTCCCTTTGCGTTTCCATTCCTAAATAAACATACATGAGCCTGGTGACGAAAATTAACTTACAACCATTTCCTTCGATTGGTTGAGGAATCCCCACTTCTTCTAAGGTAAAACTACACCACAAATCATCCAAAACGAGCAAAAAATATTTCTTTCCGAGAAACTCATACAATATGGCTGATCGCCTTGTTACATTTTCATCATTTCACAGGTCCAAATATATTGCTTTCGCTATGTCGGAATGCAGTGTTTCCAGGTGATAAGCTTTTGATTCAGTCTCCCAAATAACATGATAAAAAAATTTGTGATTCATTGAGAAGATTATTCTTATGCATCATGATAGTTAGTTTTCCCAACACCATCCGTACCATAGAGACCTATCTTATTGATGCTAATATCGACCAGACAGTCCCAAATCTCTGACAAAACCTTTCTGGATGTTATAATACCAATCATAGTCGTCATCAGCAGAATTTTTCCTGCATCTGATAACAAACTAACAAATAAACCGACAAATAAACCGCTTGGAAATGCTCCCTTTACTTTTAGCTTATTTACTTGTTTCCTAATTTATAACGCGAATAGCAATTGGGAAAACTGCCTTTCATGCATTTTCTTTTTTTGCTAATTTCATTTTCTATGCCATTCAGTTCATTTGTTATCTTATGCACATTCTTTAGCCACAAAGGAACCCCATTTTTCATCTTCATTTTCGAGTTCCATGTTGTCCTGTTAATTTCAATCTTAACGTCAGTCTCTCGAGCACTCAGGTCATTCATGTTAACATGGAAGTATATCTGAAAGTCGCTACAAAATTTTCAAATAATTAAACAGTCTTTCAAGGGGGGCCCCGCCCCCCCCCCCCCCCCCAATAAATCTAAATTTCCTTCTCCCAACCCCACAAACTCCACGGTCACTGCATTAAATCAAATGAGAATGAAGCATATAACAAAGTTAATAAAGTAGCAAAAGACAAAAAAATAAAAAAAAATGAAGATTTTCCATGGAAAAACATATTATTGCTATACATATCAAAAGATCATGTACGTGTAGCAGTATAATTGACATAAATAAGCAAATCTAAATCATAGGAAGCAGCCGAAGTATCAAAAAAAACGTTAATAACCTTTTCATCTAATACGTCAAATATGTCAACTAAAATAATATTTTATAAAATAATGAAGGTGAAAATAAAATTATCCAAAAAATAAATTCATATAATCATTTCATTCTCATTTTATGATATTGGATAGAACTTTACTTTATTTTGCGTAGATGCAAAGCATTTAGGTTTTGTTTAGAATTACTATGCTTTTACTATAATTTAAAAGTATAATGAATAAAATATTTAATAAATATTAGTTTGTAATAAGCATTATTTAATTTATTACTATTCAATATCTAAAATTTCATCATGATTTAATTGTAATTTTAAAGTAGAACATTAAATGTGAATATTAGACCACATGAGAAAAGGGGTTATCATATGCAATCTTAGGATTTTGTTTTTAGTAATAGTTTCAAACTTATTTTAAAAGGTATTGTTGATATATTAATTTCAATTATATATATATAATCCAATAATTTTTTCTTTCATTCTAATGTGGGTTTGATCCTATCCCTATGGCTATCCTAAAATTTATCAGGAATCGTTTCTTACTTAAGTATTCTTGCTCCGACTCCATTCCCTGCCTTCAAGATCCGAGATATTATAGACTCACCAACTTTTGTTGGACTTGTGTCCAAACCCATTATCGCACTAGAACCACTCTCTATCCTTAAGGTCTGAGATGTTACAGGCTCACCAATTTCTGTTGGGTTCGTCTCCGAATACATTAATGTACTTAAGAAGAATAAGATCTAATACTATATTATAATATCTGATCTAATACTGTCAACGATATTGTCTGTTTTGATCTAACTTATGAGGTCTTATAGTTTTATTCTTGGTAATGATTCAAAACTCATTCTAAAAAATCTCTTTGACATATTAGTTCTAACCCCACATATACAGCTTAATAATTTTCTCTCTTATTTTGATATGAAACTCGATCTTATCCCTACATTTATTTTGAAACTTACCAAAAATTGTTTCTTACTCAGATATTCTGATTCCGACACCACTCTCCACTCTTAAAGATCGAGATATTACAATATTAATATATTATATAGTGTAATTCTAAAATATATTATATTATATACTGTATGATACAAAATTTAAAATGTAAAACTTAAAACATAATTTCCAATTTGTATTATTTTAATTTTTACATTTGAAGATTTTAAATTTTGCAATGTATAATCTATTTATTTTAAAATTATGTTGTGTATCAATACATTAATGTATTGTGGTCATATATATATATATATATATTACTAAAATTCTTGACATGGACTTGTATAATGTAGCTTAAATTGATATGAAAAAGGATTAGTTAGAGCTGTCAAAACGGGTTTGGCCCGACGGGTCGACCTGTTTAACCCGTAAAATAAACGGGTTAGGGTTAATAATTTTTAGCCAGCGGGTTAAACGGGTCGGCCCGTTTAATCCGCGGGTAAAAGGGTTCAAACCCGTTTAACCCGCGGGTTAAACGGGCCGGCCCGATTATAATAATTAAATATTTAA
>JAVXUL010000007.1:400855-411975 GCA_035590515.1 Trichilia minutiflora | reverse complement strand
GTTGAAGCCTTTGATGGGGAGACCCAATAAAGACCAATCAGGGTTAGGCTAGGTCCCCTCTCTAGCTCTATATAAAAAAAGGTATGGGTTCTAAAAATCCTAACCTGTCTCTACCCATTGAGTAGGCTGCCACACATAGAGAATAGAGAGGAAGACCTAACCGGGCATTTTCTTCATCGACTATGGCACAATCAGGTACGCTTTTTTGACATGTTTTGTGTTCCATTTTTATATATGAGATCTTGGTAGGAAATTAAAATTTCCAACATTAAATTGTTAATTGAAATATTAAATCCAAAAATTAATTATAATATAAAAGTATTAAAAATGCAAATTTTGTATATAAAATCTTGATATAAATTAATGTAGTAATATTGTATTTGATTATTATGTGCATTATATATTTTTATGAAAATAAGTGAAATTAAAAAAAAAATTATAAGAAAGATATGATAATAATATAATTTTGACACATCATTTTGTATAAAAAAGAGATTGTATTTCTATTATTATTAATATTAGATATATAAATTTATATGCAAAATGATATGAAATAATAATATTATTATATTATTTATTTTTTTAGGTTACCATAATTTTTTTATTTTTATGTAACATATGTAACAATAAATAATGTTATAAATATAAATTTTATACAAATTTATATAAATAAATTGACGTAACAATTAATATTGTATTATTGTTACTATCTCTTATGGGTTTTTAAGAGAATAAAACAAAATTTTACAAAAATAAAAGATAATCAAAATGTATAAGTAATATAAATGTGTAAGAAATTTTAATGATAACTGATTTTAAATCTAACAATTACAATCATTTGAGATTCATAAGGTAAATCCTCCTCAAATCTCCTATCTTAATTCATAGAAGAAGAACAAAAGAATATTATTAAAAGAAAACAAAATCATCAACAAATTTTTTTACCTCGATTAATTAATGTCATACATAATATATATTCTGCTTAAATTTATAATTAATAAGAAGAAAAGCTAGAAATAATAAAAATGCAAAGGAAAAAAAAAGGGCAGTAGTCGCCATACATTCATCCAGAGACTTCAATTCTCATAAACAAAAAAGAAAAGAGACACCACCATTATTCTGCCTAACAAAGAAGATGATGGTCAATTAACACATTATGATCCAGATTTTAAGCTTATCACATTTATATTTTAATAATTTAATGGATGATTACTGATTTGAAATCATCATATCATGCTGTCTTTTTCCTTTTTTTTCTTTTTAGTAATTTAGTTATTGTTTTCATGTTGCTTAGCACTCTAATTTTGAAATCACTTCCTCCAAATGATTAAATTTTGAATATTTGATGAAATTTGATTCAATAATTGAATATGATCATGTCCCAAATCCATGAAACTTGCATGTAACAATTACCACATATTTCTTATATGTATTTTAAATCCTAGAATACACATAAGCTTATAAAACTTCTCAAATATTTATTTATAATTCGAGACATTTAAGAATACTTCCAAAATTTTCATTTTAAACATTTCAAACTTATTAAACCTCACTTCAATCTCAATCACTTTAAAATATTTAACCAATTCAATTTTAATATCATTGTTGAGGTGTGAAAATAAATGCGGATGTGATGTCATCAGATCCATGCCGGAAAGAGTTGATGGCCGGATCTTCAAATACAAAATCTCACCTCCAAACTCCTGTAAGACAATAATACATTTGGAATAACGCCGAATATATTTGTCAACAAGAAAACTTCGATACCTAAATCAGCGAAAGTAAAGTACGGAAAACAAGTAACTCTGGTGGTGGAGGAAAAAGGAAAAGAGAAACATACAACCAAGAAAGGTGAAGAAAAGGTGCAGAGGAAACTTAGCAACTTGCTTTTTTCGATGGAGAAAAATGAGCTCCAACCAAAAAAGCCTCCAAAGAAGAAAAATTAAAAAAAAAAAAAAAGAAACCTACTGCTGATTTTGCCTCCTTATACAAGGCCCTTAAAAAATGAGTGAAATAGCTTGACATAAGAGAATGAGAATGATGAGACGTTCTGCTTTGGGACAATGTGCCAGTCACTTTTTATTTAAGAGATATGACATCCATTAAGCTTGCTAATGTCAGATCTCTGAAGTTCAGCGGGTGATAAAACATATTGCAGGGGTCCGTCAGGGCGATGTTTCTTTCTGCAGGATCCTTGTCATTAATCATTCTCATTTTTGATGGTCTCTAAGGGCTAACAGTGAGGTTAGGTTTCCTGAGAGGTAAACAGGATTTCGGAAGGGGCAAGAAGTAGTCGCCCTAAGAGAAGCAATCAGGAATCTTGAGAGGTATCAGTTAAGAATCCTGAGAGGTGGCAGTCAGGATTCCTGAGAGGTGGGTGGTCGGATGACACCGTTGCGAGGGTCCGAGATGACAGATGTCTACTTAGAAGGCCTCCACTTGTTGTCCGGATTTTCACCCAAATAATCATTATTATTCAAAATTATCTCATAATCCACCATCAAATGTATTTAAAAATACAAATTATCCAATTAAAAATATGAAGTTTATAAACCTTTAAAATAATTTCGTAAAACTATAAATACTTAAATTATAAATTATAAATTATACAAAACTAATGAGTTTACAAATCTCGAAAAGATAACTACAAAAAATAAATAGTTCGTACAATTCTAATGGAATCAAATTTATAAAAATGTGAGTCGAGTGTATAAATATATTGAGCTCTCTAAAATCAGATGTAATCACCACTACGCAACTCTTTCAACTAGCTTTGGGCTCACCTGAAATTAAAATTGTAAGGAGATAAATATATTGAAGTATACTATGTGAGTAGACAAATGTATATAAAGCAATTATAACTATTTAATTATATACGAATAACATTATATTAACATTATTTATAAAAGGTTTTGAAATAAAAATTAATTACGAGAAATACAAAAAAAAACGTTTAAAAACATGTTAAACTATGGCCTATCATATTTAAAATCATTGGGTTGTCCATTTTCTCAATAATTACCCTAATCAAGAGTAATTTCAAGCTGTTAGCGGATTTTATTTCATGCATAAAAACCAATAATAATGTCATAAAAACATTTATATATGTATGTGTGTATGCCAAAAATATTATCATTTTATAAAAAACATATCCACCACTGACGTTGGCCCTTAAGTAGTTATATAGTGATAGTCGTGACTATCCTTTATATAAATAAAGCTCTAAATGGGTAGTCATCTGGTATTAGATCATTAGGCGGCCCTCTTGAGATCTAGTCTTAGGTTATTTCACAATATAACCCCTAAATGAACATTCACTTATCTCACCTAGACACTAAATCACCTAAACGGCCTTCTCGAGATTCGATCTTAAATTATTTTATAGCCTCTTGAGATCTTAAATAAGCAATCACTTATCTCACTTAGGCACTAGATCACTTAGGTAGCTACCTCTTAACCTTTTCTTAGGTTATTTTCATAAACTATTCTATAATTGCAGTTCTGACCTCCTTGACTGTATTACTATATCAAATTAAATCCATGAATGTTATATGTATCATGAAATTAATAAATACATATATGCGTAGATATAATCCAAAACAATTATTAAAATCATTTATAAAATCAATAAGCATTGAAAACCATCTCATTTCTTAATTATAAAATAAATGATATAATAACAAAATCTTAAAACAATATCATTTATCCAAACTCATGCTTAGTTTCTAAAGTCTCATTTATATATTAATCTCAATATAGATCACTATTCATTTATTTACAAAATTAAAATATATAACAAATATTTTCTAACTTCTTAAAACATTAAAACATTGAAATTTTATAATTACTATAAAAGGAATGAAAAATAAGATAAAAGAGTATACTCACTCGTAAGAAGGGTATACACTCCCTATAATTTCTCGTTTTGGTCGAGCTCATCACTCGTGTGATCGATGCTTAATTATACATATCAATATTTATATTAATCTTTATCTTTTAAACAATAACAATATAATCTTATTCACGTGATTATATACTCAAATTTCAACTCCGTAATTCTACACCTATTTATCATATTTAAACTCATTTTCAACAATGAAATCCCATAACCAAATCAAAAATTGACAATTATTGATAATCCAAACCTAATTTGATAATTTCACCTACGATCTCATTTTTGCCCTTATAAATTGGTTTCAAATTTTCGACAATTTGACTTCTACTAGATTCATTTAACTACTCAATTTGTTAATTTAAAATAATTTATTAAAAAATGACCTAATTTTATAAAAACCCTAATTGTACAATAACTTTACTTATTGTCAATTTACACCTACCGTTCTAATTTATATTTTTGACATTCTAATTGCAAATAACACTATACTATATCCTAAATAATGCAATTTAAATCAAATTTTAATGATTAACATATAAATTTTTGGATGAACAGTAATCCTAAAAATTCAAATTCGATAAATTTTAAAATTAATGAGTTAAAGGAGTGAGAAATCTTACCAAGTGATATTTAGAAGTATAAAAAAGCTTCAATTGTATTCAATTTTGAAAAATCTCAAATTAGAATATTAACCCTAATTTTAACCAATTTCAATCTTTACTTCAAAACAGAAAAATAGCACTTCTGGGATGTGAAATATAGTGGTTTATGGTGAGAAAACAGAAATTAAACAGTTGAAAAGCAAAGAAATTAAGAGAAAAAGAGAAGTCAGAAAGTTAAAGAGGGAGAGAAGGGGGAGGTTAGATGAAGAAGATTGAATAGTTTGTTCTTATTTTGGTTTATTTTTAAAGCTTAGAGTAATTATGAAAATGTCCTTGAGTATATTAAGGAAAGAAAATTTTATAAGGAGCCATTTTCGTCATTTCAAAAGGAAAAATATATTTGACCCTATAATGTACCCATAATTTGGCACTGATCAACATTTTCTAGTTAGAATCGATGCAAGTCCGATGAAGAGATTGGTGGGTCAGTTTGGCCTAATTGGGTTTTGGATTTTGGGGTTTTCAACTTTTGTCTTTCAAAACTATGTTCTTCTTTATAGGATGTTTGATTTTACTTTTGTTTTTTTATATTCGATTGTTTCTGTGTTATCTTTAAGTTTAAAAAAAAAAGTTTTCTCATGTCAATTGGTGCAAATTTAATTATTAATATTAAGTACTCACCAACAATCAAATCGAAACATATACTAATTTTAATTATTTTTTATTTAATTCCTTCCAAACTTTACTCTAAGTCTCGATATAATATCGATTATTAATTATTATATTCAAATATTTATTTTTATAAAAATACTGTATATATTTTTATAGAGATAAAATAATCAAAATATCTTTATATAGGGAGTGTTATGATATAGAAAATTATTTTGACATCTTAACTCAAGAATGTAAAATTTTGCTTCATTTTGTTTTTTGAAAACAAAAAGAAAAAGCAAAGCAAATTGAATGGTTTGTTTTTATTTATGGGGTATTTAATTTAAAAAATGTGGAGTTAAAGACGAAACCGAGTATTGCTTCCCCTTGGTTTCAAAGCAATTTCCTTTTCACCATCGCCAACCAGATTTTGCTGGAAGGCCTGGCCCTCGGTCCGTGGGGGGGAACGACAATAGTACAACTACAAATTAAAAACACATCCTTTCAAAAGAAAATTAAAAATATATTTCCAAATAAAAGCTTTTTCTACAAAAGCAAATGAAAACTTTTTTTTATCTATTTTAAATAAATATTTAAAATTAGCTATAAAATTATTATTTTTTAAAACATTTGAGTACTCCAACTAACATATCTCTTTTAGACAAAATTTTGGTTTCACAATGTTCGTCTGGAGTAAATTATTTTATTTTGGAATCAGTAATATTTTTTAATTTAAAATAAGTTAATAGTTTTTATTTTTGTATTCATTATTTATTTATTATTATAATAATAATATTATTTATTAAATATCAATTAAAAAATATAATTATTCAATTGAAATCTTGATCCGACTCGACAAAGATAATAACTAACATCAATTTTTTGGGAAGAATAGATATTCCTTGAAATAGTTCCAATGGTTTGATGATGATTGACCAACTAGAAAGCTATCAACCAAACGAAATTGTTGATTAGATTCAGTCTCTCCCCCATTTAGCTCATTATAAACGTGTCAACTTTATGGTTAACAAATCAACCCAACTCCATCAGAATTCAGAAAGAAGATATTTGGGGAGGATTATGTTGAACAAATCAACAGAAAACAGACAAAACAGACCTTTCTTTGGGAAAGTATGGACTACAAACAAGCTCCCGAAGATGTATGCCTATGCCTGTGCCTATGCATCAGTAGTAGTAGATAAAAATACATTGAATTTTTCTTATGTTGTATGCATCATTGGAAATTAGTCACGAAAGTAGAAAATATCACTTCTAAGACCGAAGCAAAGTATGCATGTTTTGACAACATGAAATGACAAGAAACATAGCATATTGAAGCTCATGGGTAATGGGAGTTTATTAAATGATCACAGTCAACAACCTAACAGAACAAAGGAGAACCATAAAATCAAAAGTAGAGATGCTTGTTTGAAGGAAAGTTGAGATGGATAGGTACCGTGTATGGAAGAATGATAATAAGTGGTTCATATGCTTTTGACTGGATGATTTCGTGTTCGAACAATCAATTGCTAGCAGAATGAAGGGAAAGAAAACTGAACTCCATTGGGTTTTAATACATTACTCCTTATCATTTTCTCTTATAGATTCAGAGGTGTCGAATGATAAAAATTCAAAAGAAGAAAAATGTTTAAACCCACTAAATCAGAGTTGGGATTGAAAATAAATGATACTCTTTAAACCCACGGTGTATTAGTTATCTTAAAGAACAGAAACCACAAATATTATCAGAGAAAAGCTTGTAGGTTTCAATCATCATTTCGATTGAAATCTAATACAAAATCAAGATAACAACACATAATTTTATTAACAGAAACAGAGATCCATATTATACATTTTTCATTTTTTTTTACCACTTTCAATAGACTGAGAGTCTGAGACTGAACTCAAATTGAATTGATTAATGAATTCGAAAACAGCAAGCACATTTCCAAAACTTTGGTAAAGCACAGACTTCAAAACCTCAGCAATACACTTCTTCAAACAATGATTGGATCCTACCACGTCATAGCAAATACACACTCAAAGGATTTTGTTCATATACAACACTAGGAGGAATTGTCAATAGTAAACCGCAGAATACACGCACAATATCAAAATTCTGAAACTATCGATAGAACATAAACAAATTTCATAAACTTGAGATGAAATTCTTAACGTACACTGGTCGATTAGTCTCGGCAATTCGGCGAGCTTCGCCAGCTGAGAGATGATCCAGTGGCGCATGTGAAGCATGGTCAAGGTCAATGAGCGCGTAACGCACGGGGTACTTGAAAGAGTGGCGGACCGGGCACCGGCGCTCATGCCACAGACAGTGCCTTCGTAGAAAGAAACCGGATTTGAGGATGAGGAAGAGGATGGAAATGCGTGTGATAAAAAGCGTCGGCGAAGGAGCGTGCGGAAGGGGAGGAGGAGGGAAAGAGCGATGGAAAGGAAAAATGTGGAAAAGATTGAGCAGAGGAGATAGAGCAGTTCCATTTCTGTTGTCGTTTTGGCGCTTGATAGACGGTCGTTTGAGGTTCGCTCGCTTTTTCGGTTTTCGTAGCTAGAGAAAGGCTGATGAGACTTTGCTTGGACTACTGTCCTCATTTCGAATCCGTGCCTTCCTTACCTCCACGCCGCCTGAATTAGGCATATTTTCAGTAAGGTCCTCGAAATTTGTGTTTATCTAATTCAAAGAAATTCTTTAAATACAAATGGTACAACGTAACAACAGTCGACAATTTATACTTTTAGATGCCTAGACCCAATTAGTATTTTGATGGCTGTTATAAGTAAGGATGGACGGATCCATTCAATTTAAACTAAATTGATTCAAATCAATATTTAAGTTTAAAAAATTTAAATTAATTTTTGAATGATATTTTAAAAATTAACATGTTAGTTCAGTTTAAAATTTAGATTTAAATCAATTTAAATCAATAATATCAACTCTAATATATTAAAAGATCCAAACTAATTTAAATTAATAATTGAATCATTTTTAAAAAAATTTTATTTAGGTTTTGAATTAACATTTTAAGAATAGAAATGTTTGAATTAGTTTAAAATTTAGACTGAAATGGATTGAAAGCAACAATACACACTTCTAATTATGTAATTGAATTTATCGTCTCATAACAAGTTGCTTGAATTTATCGTCTTATATTCATTTATTTTTAATAAAAACCATAATTGATCTGATGAATTTTAAAATCCAACTAAATTAAACCGAACTAATTTAATTTGGTTCAACCAATTGAATGACGTACTGAAATTAGTCTCACTATGTCAACGTGCTGATGTGGATGATTTTTCAATAGTAAGTCTAGTCACAAACGTATCTGATCCCTTCTCATTACGCATTAACGAGCTGGTAGTTAGGGTTCGTTCAGTTGGTTCACCAACGACCCATTCCCACAAAAGGCCAGAGCTTAGCTGAATAATGTTTCTTTCATATTCGTGGGCAATCTCGTAAATTCAATAGTCCCAAACCCCATTGACAAAATAAACCCTGTCCATTCTGATGTGTCCTCTTTCGATTGGTAGGCAACATAGAAAGAAAAAGAGAAACGGCGATGGAAACTATGCGGTTCCTCGCTTTGTAAAAGAGCAATTAAATCGCCGAACGGTACGCCAGCAGGCAGCAACGTAAAGCAGCTCACAAGCTTACCTCAATTTCTCCGCCCATTTCCCTTCACTTTCTAATATAAATTTTTAAACAACTCATTATTTTCTCTGACTATTTTCCTTCTTACACTCTATAGAGAAAATTCTCTCGCCGTTCTCCGATCAAATGGCAGCGATTTTCCAGGGCGTGGGATCTGCGGCAGCTTTATCGCCGTCGAATTGCTTCGATTCCAAGAAGCTTCTGCTGTCATCTCGCAGATCTCTCTCAGGTTCAGTGTGTCTTTCTCTCATTTGCTTCAATTTCCGAACAATTAATTCGTTTGTCTGATGAATTGGATTGCGTGTCATTAAGCTCGTGAATTGTTTGTTGCATGTCCTTTTGTTGTCTGCTCAGGAAGGAAAGCTTGCTTCTTTGTAGTCAGATCTAATGGAAGTATGAAATCTGGTTCGAATCAGAGATCTCACAGAGCTCAGCAGTTGATCACCAATGCTGTTGCAGTTAAGCTCTTTCCTATCTCTATCACTTGTCTTTTCTAGTTTGCTTGTTTTAATTGTTTGTTGGTACTGAATTTACTTCTTTTTGTGATTTTTTAAGACGAAAGCTGATTCTGTGGCTTCTACTTCAGCGTCGAAACCTGGGTATAGTTTTTTGCTTCTGTTAAACACTTAATTGTTCTATTAATATACTACTTTTTACGCTGCTTGTGTATTGTTCGTAATCTTTTCTTTAATTACTGATTCATGCTTTGAAGTAGCTATGATGTCTACTGTCAAATCTTTGTCAAGTAATTTTATTGTAGACATGAGATTTCCTATTATATGAGAACTAGGGACAAGTTGGAAATGACACGGACCTCACAAAATGCTTGTTTAATGGGTTAACTTTCTCTCCTTTTCTTTTATGTATTTATTAATGAATATAATATTGGTCCAATTTTGGCTATTTTCTAGAGCTTCTTTAATTTTGTTGAAGGTTTTTAGTTATGTATATGTGAAACATACAAAAATGTACTATTAGTATGAGAGAGCTATAAAGAGTGAAAAAACTGTCCACAACAACCAGGATCAACTTGCAAAATAATAAATGCCCTTGCTCAAAATATCTACGGAGTATTTCTAAATCTAAAATCTTCCCCAAAACAACGGTATCTAAACCATAACAACTCTCAACAACAGATAGTAATCCAAAGTTTACGTATTAACCTAGAATCCCCTTCCAGTTTAGTCATGATTAAGTAGCGTCAAATTGAAATTGTTCCTACAAAAAGTTGATGTCTTCCTAGCCTTTAGTTATATGAGCTGTATGATACTATTTATACCATCTAATTTATTTAAATCTCAATTTTTGTTGGGAAACAAAATTGATACTCACATTTTTACAATGTAAATGCATTAAAATTCTCTTGAAGTTTTCGCTTTCTTTTGTACCTTATCATTTTATAAATTATAGTTCGCAAGTCCGGAGTTTGTTGATCATCTTGCTAAATTAACATCTAACGAATGCTTGCACCTAAAAAGGTCTGTCATGTGGTGGTGATGATTATGGAGGTTGTTATTTATGTTTTATGAATTGTAAGATAGCATGTCGTGAGACCTCAAACTTCTGTATAGACAGTGTAAAAGAAGAAAAAGAAAAATCAGGGGCTGTACAATCTTTATTGACCATGACCATAATCTTTAATAGAAAAATTGACAAAATGTGATCAGATTGTGCAAGGTTTGTTTTTAATTGATATATCAATCTCATCAAACTTGGAAGTTATCTTAACCTATGGCTTTGTTTTTTACTTAAGTTCTGTTGGATTTGGCTCCATAATCACAGTGCAGCAGTTTTCTGCTGTTATTCAAATTTTATCTTTATATAGAATCAGATTGACTGGATGAAATCTACAAGCTGATGTTTTCTCAAGTATGTGCAATATATTAGCTATTATGTTGTGTTTGAGAGTCATAATTAGTTCATAACTAAAATGATTTTCAGTGGGATTATCTTGGGTAAATGGAATTACATTTGATGGCAAATATTAGCAGCCATTACCTTTAATCAATTGTACCGGTGCAATGTTACAGTGTTACTCATTGAAGATATGGTTAACTGGATTGGTATTCCCTTTCAGGCACGAACTTTTACTATTTGAAGCTTTACGGGAAGGCTTGGAAGAAGAAATGGATAGAGATCCACGTGTGTGTGTCATGGGTGAAGATGTGGGTCACTATGGAGGCTCATACAAAGTGACCAAAGGCCTGGCTGATAAGTATGGGGATCTCAGGGTTCTTGACACCCCTATTGCTGAGAACTCCTTCACTGGTATGGGCATTGGAGCAGCCATGACTGGCCTGAGGCC
>JAVXUL010000007.1:379452-397317 GCA_035590515.1 Trichilia minutiflora | reverse complement strand
AGGGGTATGATCCTGAAGTTATTGATATCAGGTCGTTGAAACCATTTGATCTTCACACCATCGGAAATTCAATTAAACAGACACATCGCGTGTTGATTGTGGAAGAGTGCATGAGGACTGGTGGAATTGGTGCTAGTTTAACTGCTGCTATCACTGAAAATTTCCATGATTACTTGGATGCTCCTATTGTATGCCTGTCTTCTCAAGATGTGCCAACACCATATGCGGGCACGTTGGAGGAATGGACCGTCGTGCAGCCAGCCCAGATTGTGACAGCAGTTGAACAACTATGCCAATAGTTGTAGTTAACGGCAATTATTGTGGCATAGTATTGTTATAACCCGGTCTTCTTCGTTTTCAGATTTTCACACCTTTGCTGTTGGAATGTTAATTTAATTTCAGTTTGTTATCAATTTTGCCGCGAGTACTGTCTTTGCAGCAATTGCACTTAGTTTTCTGGAATTACCCGTATCTACACAAATGCGCGATAAACCTATGTAACTTATTATTTTCTGTTGGAACGAGGAATGGTAGAATGATGGTTATTTATATGCAAATATGTCAACCCATGAATGTATTGCGACACATTTCAAATTATTATTATTATTAATGAAATTGTTCGGTGATTTTTTATTTGGCATTAGAAGCATTGTTGGTTAATTTTATTGTGGATTTTTATTCCAAGATTAGATTTATTTTAAGTTAAAAAACTTTCTTAAACAAAGTTAAAAGTTTAAATCATGTTGAATTAGACGTCAATATTCAGTTTGGAATGAAATTAATTCTCGGATAAAAGAATTTTCAGATGAGGTGGTCATTCTCGACTTTGATATGTGATAAGTGTTTCATATGACATAGCACGGCCCTTTGGTGCTCTTAAAACGAGTGATTTTCACATTCATATTTGCATATACGGGAGAAGAATTCACCAATTATCAAGAGGTGAAAACTTTAGGAATGAATGTTCTTCGTGTGCGAATTTATAAGCCTTATTTGTATTTGATCAACATAGGAAAGGTCATCGACAAATAATCGAAAGTTCTTCTATATATTGATTGATAACTCCTAGCCTTTTAAGATCAAGTTGTTGCATACACTGTTTTTTTCTATTCCCTGCATTTGAAGATGAAAAAGAACCTCTTATTAATTTCTGCTATTTCAAGATTAATATGGCCAGAGTGTATAGAAATTATATATATATATATATTTTTAATTGCAAGCCCACTGGGCATTTGGATCGACAAATTGTTCTGTTCTTATTCATCCCATTTTCATGATATAGAATATTTATGTAATCAAAATTAATAATAATGATACTATCAAATATCAATATTATATTTAGAAATATTGTAATATGTGCTTCGAGCGTTTGCAAAATTACAATAGCATCCTTGTTACAATAAGAAGTAGGAAGAGCAAATCCACCAGGTATGATGCTAAATACACCCTCGCCCCAAATACATTTGACTGAAAAAAAGATTTGGGTTTGTTATATAGCGAAACACTATTTCAACCCAAACCATTTAGGAACCCTTACGCGGCGTCAGCCCAACTCTATTCATCATTGAAATCCATCCCCTATAACAATACAATAGTTATGCCTGCTTGTGTAACACGAAGTCATTTCAGTATTACATTTTCATTTTGTTTGTTTTTATTTCTCCATTTTCGATTTGTTTTTCAAATATTAATAAACTAACATGTCTCCGCCTATATTCCTATCATTGTTGCTGTCCATGTGAGTGGATAAGTGGATTCATACTTGTACTTATATACCTTATGTTTAATTTTTTTTTAAACCCGGAAACTCTAGACTGTTAACCAATATCTCGAGAAACGACATCAGGGGATCCAAACCCTCAACTACCCTTGAGCAGCGTTACCGGTATAGGACCTTATGTTTAATTGCATCAATCATTTCCGTTAAGCATGTGAGTGATGCATTATTCAACAAGGAAATTGTTGGTTCTAGATACAGAACTTATAACTGGTAGGCCAGTTTTCATTGATAATATACCTTGGCATCTAATCAAACACCTTCAAAGGGTGGATTTCGATTCGACTAAGTTGCAACTTATATGAATAATGTTGTAATTTTTAATAAATTTAATCTCAAACTGGAATAATATTGAAGAATGATTCAAAGTATTTTTAAATAGCAATAAAAGTTGCATTAGAATAGATCTCTTGAGATGATTTATTTGATTTTAATAAAATATGATAGTTACATAATATTAGAAATTTAATATATTTTAAATTACTTTGTTATTTTTATATGTACAAATAGATATATTGAGTATGAATAGTACAAAAAAAAATTTTCTCTTACAAATTGTCCTCAAAACTTCAATAGTGGTATCATAACCCATAGTTAGATTCTTAAGGGACTGTAAGATTGAGTGAGCAAAAATATAAAACTCCCATGGCTGCTAGCAATCAAGGAAAACAATATATTATAGGGATTTCATGGGAGACAAATAAGGATAGGTTGAAGGAGTACTTCGGCCAATATAACGACATTTTGCAGATTGTTATTATGAGAGAGAAGACCATCAGTAAACCCAATGATTTTGGTTTTGTTGTTTCTAGTTGGTGAGATATGCACTAAGAAATTTTTGGAGAGATGTGCTCCAATTGAAGTTTGATGAGAAGTGCATCAACAAGTAAAGAGAAGTATTTCACAAATTGAAGAGGAGATGAGAAGTGCATCTTAAAGTGAAGAAAAGTGCTTCACAAAATCTACAAAAGATGAGAATTGCATATTAAAATGAAGAAAAGTACTTTGAAATCTTACTAAGACAACTAAAGAGAGGGGGGTGAATTGGGTTTCAAAAATTTTGCAAATATAACCTCAATCTTATAATAATCCAACAACCACTAAAAATACATAAATAGATAGATTTGAGTGAGAGAGAAATGTAGAACACGGATTTATAGTGGTTCGGCTAACTTCAAGTCTACATGCACTTTCTTCAAGCACCACTTGAAGATTTTCACTAATCAAACCTTATAAATCAAGGCTTCAACTTTTACAATAAGGAGATTTTTCAGGTTCACCTCCGAACCTTACAAATAAATCACTATTCTAAGTGATATACAACCAAAAATCACAAGCGAGAGGATCCCTTCCAATCACTTTAAATACACAAGAAAAGATGAAATAACATTTACAACAAGTTCTCTAACCCTTCTCAAAAGAATACTAAGAAGAAATGAGTTATGAGAGCTAGGGTTTTAAGATAAAGCTTAATGATTTGAAAGATTAAGCTCAAGTAAGTGTTTTTGTTCTTTAAGTCAATATAACAGTGATTCAAAACGTCCAAGAAGACTTCGAAAAACAAATGAGAGGACTATTTATAGTTTTAAAAAAAATATGACCGTTGGACAGAAAAACTAACGGTTATTTTTCAAATCTGCGACGATTCGATCGACTGAAAGGGTAGGTTTGTTCGACTGAATATGCTCTAATGTAATGATGATAAACTGCCTTTAATTCATTCGAACGAGATGTACACTTTGTTCGACCGAATTGGTTACTTCGTTCGAGCGACACTCATACTTCGTTCGATCAACAAAAAATGAGTCTCATGTTTAAAAAAAAAAATGGCAGTGACTTCGTTTGAATGAATGGTTCTATTCGTTTAACCGACAAAAAACAAGTCCCCTATTTTTGAGAAAATACAATTCGTTCGATCGAA
Source organism: Trichilia minutiflora (assembly GCA_035590515.1). NCBI lineage: Eukaryota > Viridiplantae > Streptophyta > Magnoliopsida > Sapindales > Meliaceae > Trichilia > Trichilia minutiflora. The sequence continues at coordinate 393,619 of JAVXUL010000007.1, read as the reverse complement.
ACTTGCTATTCGTTCGATCGAAAATTCCTGTTCGTTCGACTAACAAAAACTGAACCCCCTATGTTTTGAAGAACAAACAATTCGTTCAAACAAATATCCACATTCGTTCGACCGACAAAACTCGACTCCCCTGTGTTCTTGAAGGACAAACATTTCGTTAGAACGAACTGCCCTGTTCGATCAACCGAACCCTTGAATTCTTGAAAAATTAAAACTTTTTGGTTCAAGACTTTTTGGTTTTAATAAGAGGAGAGTTTTTGAGACACTTTTAAAAATTGTTTCATAAAAATATTCTAAGATCATCAGCCTTTTTGTGAAAGACATTTTAAGAACACCTTTTGAGCTTAACCTTAAACATATTTACAACATATTTACATAAAAAACATAAAATTTGAGAAATCTCCATTTTCATTCTTGATCTTCCACTTTTCTTTAGTCATCCATTTTGTTATCATCGAAAGAAAGAGTCGTGACAAACATATTAACAAAGTTCACAGAATTTGTAAAATTAAATCCAATTTGATGTTTGCAACTTTGAATTAAGGGAAAATGTTAAAGAATGATTCAAAATATTTTTAAATAGCAATAAAAGTTATATTAGAATAGATTTCTTGAGATGATTTATTGAATTTTAATAAAATAGGATAGTTATATAATATTAGGGATTTAATATATTTTAAATTATTTTGTTATTTTTATATATATAAATAAATATATTAAGTATGAATCATACAAAGAAAAATTTTCTCTTAAAAAATCCTCCCCAAAACTCTAACAAATAATACATTAAATTGATTTCGTTCTCTACATAAATTTTCCTGAAATCCAGCAAAACAATCATTCTCGAGATTTTATATGTCTTCTACTGTTAAAAGCATGCATTCATATCCATCCATGTGAAAAACATATGCAATCAAATCGACTTATCATAGATATGTCGGTAGATTAAACTACACTGTACCATCAGTAATATTAACTGCAGGGTTTTGGCAAAGCTCAAACGTATCTTGATTGTACATATTATAGTTAATTTGTTGCCAGCATGTAGAAAATTATCGCGGTAGTTTTCTGTCCGCAACATAAAACTAACATGTCCCATTCACACTAATATCTCTCCATGTGACTGGTTTTACATGTTAGAACTTAGAACATGGAAGTGATCATCATGTGTTTGTTACAACCAGCAAACACTTTACAACTAGTTAGCCGTCCGTTTGTTCCCCGATTACTGAAGGTCAGGCAATCAAAGGAGTGATAAACTAGTCAAGCTTATGAACAATAACATAAATATAACTGCAGGAAAAGGAAGCACTGTTTTCTAAAAGTGTTTTCTTCATGTTTTTTCTTCTGGGACAAAAATCCTTTCAAAGATATGATATGTACATTTCTGTTGTCTTATCATGCATGTGGAGTCCCCCAAGATTACGTGGATTTGACAATTTTTCATGTTCTTATGTACAAATTATTTTAGCATTGGCAGGCGGAAGAGATACATAGACGATTTTCCTTTTTCTTTATGTTTTGTTTTTATGTTAATGCACGTGGATATGATTGGTCAGCCACGCATTTTGACTTTATAACACAAAAATCATATACTCTAATGGATTTGGCTTCGTTTGTAAACTCAAAATTCTTGATATTGTATCAATTAATATTACATTATGGAACATTCATTTTGAATGATTATCACCAATATTCACGAATATTGAAGAGTTAATAGTTATCTAGTTGTATGCAATTAATCCATGTGTATCTTATATTCTGTTTTTGTTTGAAACATGCTTTGAACATGTCTTTGAAGCCCCTTGTGTCGTGTGCATGTTTGTAGCCATGCTTGATACTCCGAAAACCACAAAGGCCCCGAGACCAATCCTTGACTTCATTTGTTCACTATCTAGCAAACAATGATTTTCAGCTATGTCTCCTGTTTGTCTCCAAGTGGATGGAAATATTTATTATAATCTACCCATGTGAAACACACCTGCAATCAAATTTTCAATATTGTCATCGATAAAAATCATAAAAACTTTTGTTAAGACTCACGATAATATTTTTCAAAATTTATTTAGTTGATTTATTAGCAGTCTATAATATGATAAGAAGGCGAAACTCAATTAGAATTGAAAAATTTAAAATCAGCCTGACCTTCTCTTGAAAAGTGAATCCTTAAAATCATGCATTTGTTTATACATATATAGCTTTGTTAATACTTGTTTTAATTATTATTGTGAGATCTTTATTTATTAATATATAATTTTAGATCAAACAATAATTTAATATACGTAATATCAGAGTTGAAAATTTAAATTATGTTAGTTTTTATTTTAATAAATTTATGTTTCTTCAATCTCAGACTTTAGACTTTAAATACTATTGAACATTTTACTTATCAGTTTAAGTAAAAATAAATTATCATTTATATATATATATATATATATTTTTGTGCTATTAATAAATGTATTTACTTATATATATATGTTATTTTTGGTGGCATTATTATATTTGATACAAAATTTACAGTGTTGTCTTGTCGATATATTTTAGATCTGTAATACAAAATATCTTTCATCATATGTATATATTTTTTTAATCTAAGTGTTAAAAAATCTTGAAATTTATTATTAATAATTCTTTTATTAGGGGAGCTGATGCCTGCCCAGTGTCGAAAGGTCAAGAAAGTTGGTGAGAAACCAGCAACCTAAGCCCCGGTGAATGGCAGTAGTAATGACAATGATACTAATTAAGGTTGAGAAATTCCTTGTATTATGCAACGATATTGTGTATGGAAAATATATGCATGCTTGGCTCACAAGATGAAACGATAGATTTTTTTTCCTAAATATGGGAATTGAGGTATACACAACATTTTTTTTAGGGTTGGTCAGACTGATCCAGTGAGTTTGTTATACCTTGATGTAATTTAAAAAATATAAATTAATAAATTCAAGAGAATTTGAGTAAAAGCACTCTCTAATAATACCTCATTAATTACCATTTTAACTAAGATACCAATTTTAAATTTGAATTTGGTAAATATATAAGTTAGTATTTCATAAGAAAAAATTAGTATGAAAAAGAATATATATATATATATCATCATCATCTACCTTCCAAGAATGGGACCATATTCATTAAATTCCTGAGTCTTTTTCTTAAACTTTTTTGATAGAAATCAATTCAGATATGGACATTGCTTACTCGTACAATTCAAGAACAAGCATTTCACATGCTATCCAGCTGAACCACGCACAAAACCATTTGCCAACACAGCAGCCACCATACGTCCGCCTGTACTGCTGAGTTTTTATCGTCTTCTTTAATATTATTTTCAAGATTTTTTCTGGTTTAGAATTCAATACACACAGAAATTAATTGCAGACCATAACGATGAAAAATATTCAACGATCACAAATGGGGTCCCTTCATTCTGAGGTCACTTTCTAACGTAATTTTACTTTGGCCAAACTATTGCTCGAAGAGCCAACTGACAGGGCTTGATTATTTTGTTTCAAATTTAGTGGATTATTAAATCATTTATTTTAATTTATTTTGTTGGGTTTTTAATAATATTATTCATTTTCAGATATTTATACCTCTCCTTCATCGATGGGTTTTGTTTATCCTGAATTTTTGTTAGGGGACTACTGGTTGTTCAACTGTTCAAGTTTTTCAATGTATCTGGTCAACATTTACTTGGGCACTCCTAAATACTAGGAGTGTCGAAACTTCTTTATCTTTGCATTCTTTTTCTCTTTTATGCTTTCCTTATTTTAAATATCATTTATGACTTCATCTATTGAACGATGTGGAAGTCAAAACAAAGAAAATTGAAGTAATCTTTTATCGTTTTGGTAACTTATTATACAAAGAATTCATATGGTTTTGATTTTTTTTTTTTAAAAATATACTAACATCTGAACCTAAAATTTTCATTTCTATATATCACAATTTCTCATCTTAGATTATATAAAAAATTCAGAATTTGTTATTAATATTTACTCGAATCAAAATTTATATCAATAACATACTGAGATAAAAATAACATAATGCTGAATGACATATACTAAGATGCGGAATAAGTGACAGAAATCTTACAAATGAGTGGTAGTGATAGTAGCTCTTGCAGATCATTGCTTCATTGCCTAACAATTTCGGACATTTGGTCATGGTTTCCATTTTACCGGACCTTATACTGCGGGTAATTAAGTTTGTAGAACTTGGCTTGATTCCTGAATGGTCAATTGCAAACATCAATTGATTTCCAACCGAAATATTATGCGAAGCCTTTGGGTAACCTTTACACTACGTGGCCGAGAATTCTCTCGACACATCCGGAGTTCACTTGTACATTCGCATGTGCACATGTTTTGCTATCCGAGCCCGTGGGAACATTGCGAGGATCACTAGATTTAATGCAAACATATATATAGAAATCGCACATTAACTACGAGGTTTGTCAGCTTGTTATTAGTTTGAGGGGGTGATGCCATGGTTTCATAAGAAGTGATGACCTGGTCATTACCTTATTATCTATGTGATTTTGTTACCAACCACAATGTCATCTTCAATCAGGAACTGTTTTATCCTACTCGTAGCAGATTTTACTGGAAAAAGACTTAAGCTCTGATATCATGTAAATATATTGTGCACTATAATAAATGATTAAATTAAATGTACATGGTTTTGAATGTTCATGCTTTCGGTTCCACTGAATTGTGGAATTCCAGGGGCTGTAACTGAATTAATATATTGTGCACTATAAATGATATCTTGTAAATATATTGTGCACTATAATAACTGATTAAATTAAATGTACATGGTTTTGAATGTTCATACTTTCGGTTCCACTGAATTGTAGAATTCCAGGGGCTGTAGCTGAATTAAAAAGTTAAAAGCAAATTTCAAAGCAACAAGCTTGTTTTGAGTTGGCGGCCAGCTGCGCGAGAGTTTGTGACAGCACGGAAATGATGGGAAAGCAAAATGTATCTACATAATTACAAGACTGCAAATGTGCCTCAGACTGCTTGGAAATGGAGAGGATATTGAAAAGTGTACGTATGTTGAGTGGATATCTGTTGATTAATTCGTGAGGAAGACGAAGACCAATTGTTAATTGTCACTTCAAATATTAAACTAAAATTAGGGTTTTATCTGTGGCTCGGATGAGTTCGGGATAGCTTTTACCTGGCAATGTGAGAACTAATTATGTATTGTAGATAATCATCTAAACTACGAACATTAAAGAATAACACCACAAGTAGGAAGTTTAATTCTAAATTTAGGTATATTCAATCCAATATTTATATATATGGCATTATGTAGGAAAATATTGAAAGAAAATGCCACGTAGATGGAATATAGCAGTACTGTAAACGTGTTCGCAATTAGCATTTGATAATCTGAAACTAATGGTGCATACATGTGCCTTCATCTACAAATTCGGCTGATAATGAGATAATTATTTAACATATTACATATATTTCTAAAGCATTATTCAAGAAGAGACCTTAGAGAATTCTATTATTAATAATATATAACTACTAAAAAGAAAAATAAAAAAATTTGAGAATTGAGACATTACATGAAAATCGAAAAAAAAAAAAAAAGAGAGAGAGAAGGAAATGTTGAATTATCATGATGTAAAAGAAGCCAGGGCACTGCAGGCAATGACATTATAGTAGTTTAACGTTAACCTTCATGTCTGTAAATTTGATTTTATTTGATGAATTTATCACGCAATTCAAATTGTTATTATTTAGTTTATGAGTTTCGAGGATTCAAGCATAAAAAATCTAATTGAGGTCAAATTGATAAGAATCAAATAGAGATATTGAATATCCTTCTTAATCTTCTCAAAAATTGTTTCAAGGTTTGAGAGTGGTTTATGTGTTAAGAATCAAAATTATGATATACTATAAATCAAATAAATAATTATTTCAATTGAATCATGCATTTATATAATTTTGAATTATTTTCAATGTCTTTAAGTTTTTTCTAAATAAAAGCAATGTAATCTTTGATTTCAAGAGTGAATAATATAATTTTCTCTACATTTAAGAATTTTTGCTTGGTATCAAATGAAAATATTGAATATCAGCTTCCAAAATATTCTTGAATTTTTTTTTAAAAAAAGGCATTGTAAATCTTTGATTTCAAGAGTGAATAATACAATTTCCTCTACATTTGAGAAGTTTTTTCATATATCAAATGAAAATATTGAATCTTACATATCTTACAGAATATTCTGAGACAAACTGTAAAAATTTTCAGTCAACTTGAGAGAAGATGATAAGCAATTAAATGGGGATGTTGAATACTTGAATATCTTTCTTCTCTATAATAATTTCTCAAGATTTTAGGTTGATTTATATGATAAGGATCAAAATTATAATGTGTCATAAATTAAACAAATTTTTTTATAAACTTTTTCTAATATCCTATTAAATTATGGTCTAACTTAAAATTTTAAATTTATAAAAGTAAATGCCCAAATCACAATACTGAAGTGATTTCATTTCACTTACATTTTTTAGCACCAACTTCTTTTGAACTTTGAAAAATGTTTTCTACCATTGAAAATTTGAAAACTCTAACCCTATATTAGTCAAAGCATGAGCTATGTTATACCTACATACATAATTAATACATACATACATACATAAATAATATATATAGATAGATGGAGAGAGAGAGAGAGAGAGAGAGAGAGAGAGAGAGAGAGAGAGATTGAACGTATATTAATTAGCTCGATTGTATGTGCTAATCACATTTTTTCCCGTTGAGTTTTCCATCAATTCTTGTGCATTCAAATCCTAATCTTCCACCACTAACAGTAAGAATACTCAATACATATTAAATTTGCCACATTTTAATAGGTTGGCATTAACATTTCAAACTATATTATAATACTTGCTTTGCTGCCTTCCGTTTGCATTAGCTATCACTCATGAATCTTCATAATAATTAATAGTGAACTCCTTAAAAAATGTACATTATTTTGATCCTTATCGATAATGATGATTATTATATAAACTAGTCCCTAAAAAACTACAGAACTTGCCAAAGTGGGACGTAATGCACATTAAGCCAAATTTAATTATAATCATGGGTTATAATTAATAATAAGTACGTGAAAAAAGAGTTAATGAATTTATATACTCTCATTCATGATCTATACTTTATTTTAAAAAAATCATTTAATTTATGTATAATTTTTACATTATTAATCAATTCCATACGTATGTATACTTGTTTCGGTAAAATCCTAAATGAATAAAAAATTTAATCCTCTAAAAATGTACTTAATTATATAGTTATATACTATATTCCACTTTTGTCGGTTTAAAAAGAATTACCATGAGCTGATTAATGGAAGTGGATTGTTAAACAGCATGAAATATAATTAGAATTATTCAACCACCAAACTTAAAATAACTGAAAGAGAGCACAAATTAAGTATGCCATTATGCATACATGATTTTAAAACACAATTATAACGTACCGACCGTTAATGTGTGCTATTAAAGTGGTCTCCAATGCTAGTTGAACGTGGATAATATTAAAATATTATATTAATGTTTGACCGACCAGAAGCAAGGTACACTTTTATTTTTCTTTTGTATATTATAATGTGGTGATTTTTGTCCATGGCCAAAAGTTAAAAAATACAAATGTTCTTTAGATTTTCTTAATCTTAATTATTTTCTTAATTTAATTATTTTTTCTTATCCTTAGAGCATAACGGAAGATCGATACCTATCCATCCAATGAAAGTGGAAAGTTTAAGAGTGGCCACTTTCCTTCACTTTCCCCTAATGTTCGAAAATACAATTCTAAGTTCCAAAATTAATTGATTTAATATATCAACACTATAACTTAATTAATGCAGAAGCCGATGTTCCGATAGGAGACACTAATTATATAGGTATTAAGAAGAGTTTGGTAAGTGTAAGGATGACATAGGAAAGAACAAAGTGTCATTTTGTTAATGCAAAGAGATCCAATTCATATCAAAATAAAATTGTGAATAAAATTGCACTGTAAAATTTTTATATTATATGTGCCCACAATTAATTAATTTATAACAATATATAGTAGAAGTTCACATCATCTCGGTCGTCATTCTCCATAGATTTTAGGACCCAAGATGAATGAAATTCTTTTTCTTTCTCTTTCTCTTTCCTTCCCTTTCAGGTCCAAGATTATCAGAAAAATTTATACAGCTGAAACGTGTGCATTCCACTTTCTTACAAGAAAAACAATTCATTCATTCGTGCATTTTACATGCGAAGCGGGGAAGTGTCCGCGCATTAATCATGCCTACAGAAGCATATTACTGAGATTTCGGTCTTTTGTCAGGACGAAACAACATCTGCCAACCAATGGCGGCCGTTATCGGACTATGACACGACCATCATCTACTGCATCACATTTATACACACACTCCTTTCTTTTACATTTCTTTTCCTTCTTCATTTCTTCTGTTAAATGCTTTATCTATTACGATGTAGGTGGACAATCTTTTATCTCTTTTCTTGGATTTCACATACCGGTTTTCGTCATCTAGTCCAGAAGTCATTAGGGTTTCACATGAACTCCATACTAGGCAGGTTTCTTTTCTTCTCCTTTCTTTTCTTTTTATAAGGGTTATTAGATTTAGTTTGAGTTCATGGATATGGCTGGATTCATATTCTTTTCGTTTCGTTTCGTTTCCTTTCGTTTCTATTCGACTTGACTCTAGTTTTATAAGTCTTGAAGAGGGTGGCTGTGTGTGTGGATTGTTTGACATTCTTGACATTTGTCCTAAAAGCAGTGAATTTTGAAATCAAAATTTCTCTTAAACGGCAGCATATATAGACAGCTGGTTTATGCAATTTATACATGAAGAGGAAACAGAACCGACCAAAAATAAACCAATTGGAAGCTAGAATGTTCGCAATTTTTTATGGAAAAAGAATTGGAGAACGGAATTCCATGCATGCAAAGTTAAATTTCTAAGAAAAAATAACTTAGAGATATGGTTGGATGTAGTAAATCGCAATATATAAATGCAGTGGAATTAAAAAATTTTTAATTTTCTTTAAAGGATTCATGCCATAAAACTATTGTTTTAACATGTTATGAATTTAGAATTCATACCTCTTTGCATTTAGACGAATCTGATGAATCACATAATACAAACTTTTTGATTTGTGTCTCTACGATATCCACATGAACAGAAAGATCAAATCTAAGTACTAGCTCTTATCGTTTTTTTCTTGTGTATTATTTTTCTTTATTTGTGTGTTTTCTTTCTCTAAAGAATGCACAGAGAAAACCTAAGCACTCTCTTAACACTAGAAACACAAACATGTCCTTTTATAATGCGTTTTAGGGTTAGAGATTTCAAGACATCAACCCATTATTCAAATTGGATACTACTTTACTTTTAAGGTCCAATTTATTAATAAAGTTTAAATAAACATTTTTAATTCAATTTTATTTAATAGATCTAGTAAAAACCCTAATAACATAAAGATTCTATAAATTAAGATAAATTCATCTCATAAATTTATACTTTTATTATTCTTATTCTAATGTACGGTTCAATAGTTTTCTATAACGTTAATAGTAATACTCAATTCTAATTTTAGTATTACAAGTTATAAACAGTGTCTAGTAACACATCATAACTACCCAAGTAACGAAAATGTGAATGATTTAACATCACCTTTATCCGTGACTAATGTTATTATATAGTTTAATCCCTTTGTCTTTAATATTTTAGTTGAACACGAGGTATAGAATGTGTCATTTTCGTAAAATTTAATCTTTATATTTTTTTTATGTCCTAATTATAATTATTTAATCAAATGATATCAATATCACATATTGATTCATTTGAAATGACCAATTAATTTTTTATAATCATATTCAATTAAAAGACTTAAAGATATTACTCCTATTATATAGAAAGGATAAATTCTATCTTCATTAAATATATCCCTTTACATGATTCATAATATATCCAATTACTTTCTTTATAGTCTATCATATTATGGATGATATTTAAAAACATTAAAATATATCATTCACTATATTGAAAATCTTGATAATCATAAGTTAAAAGATCATATATACTATTGTCACTATTAAAATTGCCTATAACACTTGTATAACAATCCATATAGCATTTTTATGATGGATCAGTTCAGTATATTATTTTACTAGCTTATACTCATATGTTAACTTTATATCTCATATCATGATACATCTTATGTCATCTTTAGTCATTATACATATTAATCTCAATGTATTATTATTACCTTATCTACAATAATATTTGATTAGGAACATTTAAAAATAGTATTTAATTAATTAAACCTATTATTTTAAGGGTATTATTATATTATTTTAAATACACATATATGTAACTATACACACACACACACACACATATATATATATATATATATACATTCATATGCTTGCTGCTCAAGTCAAAAAGTAAAAAATTTCATTGATAACTTCTATATATATTGAGATGGTTATTAATTATATTCTCTACCAATTCAATTGCCAATAAAACCGTCCCTTGTAAATTTCAGTAGGTGTTATGTGAAAAAAATGAAATTGTTCGTTCTATAAAGCTATTTAGCATTATTTTTTTGAGGTGGTTGAAGAGGAGCTTTACAGCTTTTATCAATTGCGGATTTGATCAAAATTCCGCAATTAATTAAGTTTGAGCAAGAACAGTATTAAAATGGTGATATTTCAGAAAATTTTCGTGTTGCGTGCCTCCTTTCGTTACAGAACGTGAAATGTTGCCCCAACCCCCACATTCAACAATCAAACAAAACATCTTAATTTATTTGCAGCTGATTGTCTGCAACTTTTTGCTCGATAGAGTGAGAAACCACGGCGGGTTTTACAGAAATTGCAGTTCATGCATGTCTGTGATGTGAGAATCGTATCGTGATAATTAGTACTGTTCGGTGAAGGCTTTGCATATGGCGACAAACTTGTGTGCTTATTCTCTTTACCATAAAGTAAAATGTGTGCCACATGGAATCTGACCAATCGATAGATCAGTGCCAAGCCAATAGGTTTGATAATTCGGTCGTCTGTCTTTTTCAAACAAAAGTTGATACAGGATTGTCCCTCGAAAATATTCAATCTCTTGGCATCCCACCCCACACTACATTCCTTGAACAATTTCACATTCACAGCTGCTTATCCTAATCTGTGGCGGGACCAATTGGAAAAGTGAGCAAACCTAAGCCATAAAATATATGTCGCACGACCATTCAAAAGTACTAAACTAAATATTAAGTTATACAAAATTTTGAAAAAATTTTATTTATATAAATTAATATAATATATTATATTATATTGTCTGTATTTTATAATTAACTCTACCGCATTAATTTACATATATAAATAAAGTAGTATAATAAGTTTGTGTATACAACAATATCCCTCAGTTAAATTGCTTGGTAAAAATAAGTCTTAATGGAAATCTAATTTCTATCATCAATTTTTGCATTTATACTAGGATATTTGGTTATTCTTTTTCATAATTATAGTAATTTTCACTATAGTCAATTCAAAATATAATCTAAGTTTTATGGATTGAAATTCTTTTCACTGCAAGAAGTTTTATGGATTTAAAAGCATATAACTAGCTTAGTTATAAGACATTCTTATTTCATAATCACGATAATCAATGTCACATTCATAGTTTCGAGCCAATGACACCCATTAATAAATTAAATTGTTGAAGTTGTGATCATATGTTTTAAGGGTGAATTTTGGACTTATTGTATATTCTGCACCTGATTAAAGTCAAGTGAAGATTGTTAGTTAGTTGAAAACAAATGAGGGTTTTGAAGTCTTTTTAAGAAAAATTCTGTTCAGGTTAGTCTTGTTTTCTTGCTAACATATTAGCTCCAACAGAAAGTATAAAACCTAGAGTTTGGTATGTTATCTGGGGATTACATTTAGTTTAATAATATAGAGGAGAAGCATTCTTGAATTTTCTTTGTTGAATTAATTCACAAGATTCATTCTCAGTTTTGCTTTTTTTAGTTGGTATTGTTTTTAGGGAATTTATGCAACTTTGTTATAGGTGCTCTTCTTATCTTGATGGGTGGTAATTGAAGCTGGGATTAACAGATGGTATCAGAGCCCTTCTATAGATCGAGAAGAAACATATTTAAGAAAGATTGGTTAGTAGGATTTAGACATTTGTGAAGAAGATAAAGCCACGAAAGAAAGAAAATGTTTACAATAAAGATTAGTATAGAAAAATTTACAGGGATAATGATTTTTCACTTTGAAAATTGAAGATGAAAGCTTTCTTAGAGTATAAAGGACTTAATTATGTCTTTGATAAAGAAGAAGTAAAGATCGATGGAAAATAATTCACTAACTTTGAACTTCGAAAGGTTCAAAGAAAAGCAAGAAGTGCCTTGATTTTACCACTATCAGATAAGGTTCTGAAAAAAGTGACTAAAGAAATGTCTGTCAGACGAATTTGGATGAAATTAGAAGAAAGATAACAACACAAGTCAACAACCAAGAGACTATGTCTAAAGAAATAAATGTTTCCCTTCTACTTAGAAAAAGAGGCTTAGTAGAGAAGCATTTAGACAAAATCAATAAATTGATTCTAGATTTAGAGATTGTGGATGTGAAGGTTAATGATGAAGACCAAGCTCTTATTGTTCTAACCTCATTGCCTTCATCTTACAAGCATTTTATAAATACAATTCTTTATAGAAGATCCTTACTGTCTATGACAGATGTTAAAAAAGCTCTAAATTCAAAGGAGTTAAATATAAAGAATCAGCAAAAGGATGGCAATTCTAAAGAGAGTTTGAATGTAAGGCGAAGATTAAAAAAAAAAACTACAAAGGAAAGAAGCAGTTTAGATCCAGATTAAAGGGAAAGGTGCTAAGATGCTTTCAATGTCACAGAGGGGCATTTCAAAAGGAGCTACCCTGAAAGACAACAAGTAAAGACTCCTAAGATACCTGAAAAGAAGGTGAAGATAGCGATGATATCTAAAGTGAATTTTAAAGATGTTTTTATTCTTATGGCCGATCAAAGTAAAACTAGATGAATGGGTCCTTTACTTAGATTGCACATTTCATATAAACCCAAGTAAATCATTCTTCTTTAGCCTAATTTTGCAAGATTCTAAAAAGTCATCTTAAAAAGTAATATGACATATGACATTAAAGGTATAAAAACTATCAGGTTAAAGATGAAAAATGGTACCCTTGTTGAATTATAAGCAGTAAGCTTTGTTCCAGATCTTAAAAGAAACCTAGTGTCCCTAAGAATGTTAGAATCAATAAGGTGTACCTTTAAAACAGAAAATAGAGTGCTAAAAATAAGTAAAGGATTTTTGATATTTATGAAGGTTAGTAAAAAGAATGGATTATATGTTCTACATGGAGAATTAAGTATAGGGGATATTAATGCCGATTCCACAAAGAAGGATAAATTAATACTCTGGCATCAAAGGCTATAGCACCTTAGTGAGAAGAGCTTGCTGAATTTAAAGAAGTAAGGGTAGAAAGTTGACAGGGAATGAGCTCAAGTTCTATGAGTGTTGTGTATATGACAAGTTACACAGAACCAAGTTTGAACAGGGAAAGCTAGAGGTGTCTAACGGGCCAGGTTGGCCCGTAAACCGGCCCGGCCCGATCCATTAAAAATCGAGTTCGGATCACTATTTATACAATTCGGGTCGATTTCGGATCAATATAAACGGTCCGGTTCGATTCCAGAATTCTGGAATCGAAAAATCGGATCGTAACGGCCCAGAACCGTTTCAGGCCCGTACTATTTGGAACCGGATCGGACCGGACCCGGAACCGTTTTGGGCCCGTTTTGTTTAGGACCGGGTTGAACTGACGGGTCGAACCGTCGGTTCCAAATCGTCGGGTTGAACCGGACAGGCCCACCGGTTCAACTCGGTCCAAATTTTTTTAATTGATCGTTGCATTGCAGCGGTCAAATTTTTTTGATCATTACAATACAACGGTCAAATTTTTTTGACCGTTGCCCCCCCAAACACCTTATATAAACCCCCCCTCTCCCCTCTTAATATTTTTACAATTACTAATTTTAATTTATTCTTCAATATTATTATATTTGTAATTTTTTACATACTACCAAT
>JAVXUL010000007.1:343236-353676 GCA_035590515.1 Trichilia minutiflora | reverse complement strand
ATCTTCATCACAAAAAGAAAGCACACAAGTAGAGCAACAAAAGCCCCAAGGTTAGCATCTTTGATTCTCTTCAATTTTCATGCTTTCTAGCCTAGGGTTTTGATGTGGAAAACTTACATTCATACATGATTTAGGCCATAGAACCTACAGACAAGAGATTAGGTGTAATCCTAGAGTGCTCTCTTCTCAGGTGTATTCCATCCCAGACACCTCGGCTCAGTGATTTCACCTTCTCAGTTATCCATCGATTTAGGGATTCCACTGTCCCAGGTAAGAATTGAATATCCGTCACCAAGACATATGACAGGAGGCCAGGCGGATCTAAAAAGTCTCCATCTCAGGGGCATTCCATCCTACGTATACCCCGGCTCGGGATTCCATTATCTCTGATTATCCCCGCCTCAGGCAACCTGCTTCCCGGGAGAATCATTGTCGCCTCAGGCATTCAAAAAGTTGAAATTTACAGTCATCCCCCGACTCAAGAATCAGAATAGCTTCCCAAAGAAATTGTCCCAGGCCAGGAGTTCCCTTGTTGTTGGCTCTCCGGCGATCCCTGACCAGAGTATCAATGGACATGTGCCCTTTTCACTCAAAAATGGGAATGACTGATGACAACTGACCCGTTAAAAGCACTCGTCCCATTCTCTGATCATTTTTTGATGATGGGACGATGACGAGCCTACAAAGCTTGCAGATGTGACAACATCATTAAAGAAAATCAACTACACACTATCCCATATGAGATATCACATCCTTCTCATTCTTTGATACCAAGTCATATCACTGTTTGGAGGAGGGGTATTATATAAACCAAACTCCTTCAACGGCAAGGTGGTTGGTTGTTGGATTTTCGGTTGGAATTCTTGTTACTTGCGAAGTTGGATTCTTGTCCTGAAAATACTTGAGCCATACAAAGAGATTAAGAGAGATCTGGCGGCCTCATTACCACAATTTTTCCTTCATTATCTTCGGCGGGTAAATTTTACACATTCTTCTCTCATTCGTGGTTCGTTCGGATTTTCTTTTTGCTATCTTTACCGGGTACACATTTTATTCCTCTACTATTTTCTGACTTAAGTATCGGAGTTTTCTCGCTGAGAACCCCTCCTGATATCACTCCGAAGTGTTTACTTTCTTTACAGTCTTAGAAAATGAAGTTCTATCGGAAACAGTCACGCTTACAATCATTCTCCGATATAGAAATCGTCGTTTGATGAACCGTCACATTACCCTCACACCTCACTAGATGAATCATTCTACGTTGGCCGCAAAGAGAATTCATGAATAATTCTTGCACCAACATATCTTTTTTGCTAATTTTTTACTTTCTTATGTTATTATTGTCTTATCATAATTATACATTGGAGTTTTTTACCTGACAATCAACGTTATTTCAAGCCTTTCTTGTATTTGCAAGTTTTTGATAAATAGTAAACTCTAAATTTTATTATGTTACATTCTAAGGTAACCCCACAAGATTCTGATTTGCACAATAATCACCCAAATTTCGACCATCAACACCTACATTCTAAGAATTATTGCTTTAGAAAATGTAAAATGTCAATGTCTAATTTTAAAATTTGTGCCCAAAAGCAGATATTATAATATGCCGTAAGCTATAGCAGAATTAGACTAAAATTGAGTTCAAGAATATTGTTATATCCAAACATGGCGTTACAAAAAGATTTTGTATTGGTGGGGCTAGATTTGAATTGAATAAGATTCTTTTTGGTTTGGAATTTGGATTAATGGCTTCTGACCTACTCCTATACTTTAGCCTGCCTTCTTACTATCATTCATCAACTCTTATCATCATCTCTTCGCTCCGCCTTTATTCCTGAAATGGATGTTGAAAAGCCTGGCAACACCAATTTGGATTTGCTGCTGTATACTGGAAGTGCGAAATGTTGGGATTATAAATTTAAAAAAAACAAAATGGGGGGTGGAAGAAGAAGACGAAGAAGAAGATAACTTGATAAAAGAGATTTTACTCTACTTCAACGGGCGTAAAAAAATTGTCACCCTTTATCTATAAAAAAAATATTTATTAAATTTATAAAAAATACATAATAATCAAATTGAAACAATTAAAAATTTTAAATTGATATTTCTTTAAAAATTAAATTAAATAATCTCTCTCAAATGTAAAAATTTTATGAATTTACTTACCATAGTTTAAAAAGTAATTTTATATATAGTGGGTAATATAATAATTGATTGACTAATAAATAAATTACTAAATAAAATATATTGTATTATAAAAAATAAATTATAATAGAAAATGAAATATTTTTCTTTACCTTAAAAAAAAAATCAATTTTATAGTTGTAATCGAATGATTTAATAAATCAACCATTGGTCTGGCATGGTTGCTTGCATTGATGCCGTGTCATTATAGCTAGCTCCTCAAACTTTCCTTTTTTTTTTCTTTTTAATTTTTTTAATAAAATTTCCCTAATTATCCACTTAATTATGCAAATTAGCTTAAATTACGCGTTTATCAAATTTTGGTTTAGCTTTTTAATCTTTCTTCTCAGACGTCCGTATACATAATGCTATGAACCAGCCATACCTTCAACAACAGCGAGTGCGTTTCACTCTCCGAAAACTGAGTAACTGGCAACAGAAATAACGCTTTCTGTTCGCCACGTATCCTACACGATCTACTGACGCGTGTGAATTGTACCTCCAGAATCAAGAAACCATTTTTGCCACTGAATTATATAAACGCCCTTGGACGACGAAAAACTAGTATTCGGACACCTCCCTGTGCAACGAACCAGAGCAAAATTTAATCAAAGTAACAGTAATTGCAATTAACTGTAAGTATTTGGGTTTATGAGTGTTTGTATAAATTTTAGTATAACTTTTTTCTTGGTGGGGTTCGGTTTTTAAGTTCTGTCATTCGAGATATGAATTGGGTTTCTTCTGTTTTGAATTGTTATTGTGTCAGGACATTGAAATAATTCATTTTTATCATTGTTTTCGAGTTCTTGTGGATTCTTTTGATTGCTTTATAACTATATATCTAGGATTTTGTCTGAGAGATTATAATTCGGTTTTTAATGGTTTCTTGTAGTTGATTATGTATTTGTCTCAAAGTGGGATGGAGGATGGAAGATCATAGCCTTTTTGTTGCCCCAAGCTTGTAATTTGAATGTTTTTAAGGTATATGATCTTGAATTTGAATATTTTAGGAGGGGTGCCTCATGATCATGTGATATGAGGATTTGATGGAAAGCAAGTTGTTGGTTTACTTCATTGTAATCATGGGTCTGGGAATTCCTTTTTAGCAGTAAGAGTGAAGAAAATTGGCAATTAAGATCCTGTAGTAGCCTTTTTCCTGTGTTTGGAATTTGAGCGTGTTTATTGTTGTTTTATACTATTTGCATTTGGAGGTAGATTATAAATAGAAAATCCGATAGTGGGATAGGACCTCTGTGTTCTTATAGGTTTTTAGATATAGTATCTTTATAGAAGTAAAATGCAAAGGGTCCGCTTATCATCACAACAAGCTCCTGTACACAAGCTAGGGGATTCGCAAATGACATTATCACCAAAGTTTAGGTTGGCTGCTATCCAATCTTCCTTGTTGAATCCTTCACCAGAGCTAGAGTCATCTCTTAGTGCAGAACCCCTCATTCCGGGTCTTCCTGATGATGTTGCACTCAACTGTCTTCTCCGACTTCCGGTTGAGAGCCATGCAGCCTGCAGAACTGTTTGCAAGCGATGGCATCTACTTCTTGGTACTAAAGAGAAGTTTTTCACTCGAAGAAAGGAACTAGGTTTAAAAGACCCTTGGCTCTTTGTTTTTGCCTTCCATAAGTGTACTGGAAAGATTCAGTGGCATGTTCTTGACCTTACCCACTACTCTTGGCATACAATCCCCACAATGCCATGTAAGGACAAAGTTTGTCCCCATGGATTTAGGTGTGCTTCAATCCCTCGAGAGGGTACTCTATTTGTGTGCGGAGGTATGGTTTCTGATGTTGATTGCCCTCTTGACTTGGTCTTGAAGTATGAGATGCAGAAAAACCGTTGGACTGTTGTGAACAAGATGATCACTGCTAGATCATTTTTTGCGAGTGGGGTGATTGATGGGATGATATATGTTGCTGGAGGAAGCAGTGCCGACCTTTTTGAGCTTGATTCAGCTGAGGTTTTGGATCCTACAAAGGGAAGTTGGCGTCCCATTGCTAGCATGGGGACAAGCATGGCTTCTTATGATGCTGCAGTACTAAATGGGAAACTTCTTGTGACTGAAGGCTGGTTGTGGCCATTCTTTGTCTCTCCAAGAGGTCAGGTTTATGATCCAAGAACAGATCATTGGGAGAATATGACTGTTGCACTGAGAGAAGGGTGGACTGGTTCAAGTGTGGTGGTTTATGAGCATTTGTTTGTGGTTTCAGAGCTTGAAAGAATGAAGCTTAAAGTTTATGACCCAAACACCGATTCCTGGGAAACGATAGAAGGACCTCCACTACCAGAGCAGATATGCAAACCTTTTGCCGTGAATGCATGTGATTGCAGAATTTATGTTGTGGGTCGGAATCTTAATGTTGCTGTCGGTCATATATCAAGGCTGAGCTCCTCTGAGAATAAGTGGATCTTCTGTGTAGAATGGCATGTTGTTGATGGTCCAGAAAGGTTTTCTGACTTGACACCCTCAAGTTCCCAGGTTCTGTTTGCCTAGCTTTTTAAATAACCTTGCATGTCATGTTTTGTATGTTGTCGAATAAGTTGTAATCAAATGAAGGTATTAAAGCAGTAGAGTGGTAATATATGTGAGTTGATAGAATGAATGCGTCTCATCCTGTAGTATTTTCCTATGGATATGTTTACTTATCTTAATGCATATTCAAATCTTCAAGTGTTTTACTTGCATTGTTGAATGGATTATTGGACATTATATAGCATTACTAAATCATAAAGTTCAATGCAAATTGACATGCAAAGACAGGATTTTATGGTTTCCTATTTGCTAATGATGAATTGAGTTGTAACTGAGTCTATATATCCCTGCTTTTGAATTTATTTCTGTGCCACGACAATTTCAAGGACAAATTGAATATCTAGGTTGTATTTGTGTTCAGGTTTATTTAAAGTACTTTTTCTTGATTTTGAAAACATATAATTTTACTCAATAGCTAATGTTTATCAATTATTCAAATATTTAGATTTGATACAAGTGATTTCAGTCTGAGCACTTCAATTCCAAACATATCGAACATTCTCTTAACCTCTACTCTACAGACAACTGCATTCTCCAACATATATGGTTTCAGAAATTGCTGAATCAACAACTGAACTAGAGGCATAATGAGACTGATTGTTGAAAGTTAGACAAATTGGGTTAACCAAATTGTTTTATTAGTTGTTGTGATTGGTTTGGTTTGGTGTGTTGAGATAATAATATTTATCGAGATTGGTTTGTAATCATGGCATGCTTGGAGCTGGATGAAGAATCTAGTTGATGATCATATTGATTAAATGAAATATACATTATTATCATTATTTGTCTGTCGACGCTATGATCTCTGCTTCAGTGTCGCTCTACAACTGTGATTCCTCCAAAAGCAGGGTACTGCTTATTTTCAGGAGAGAAAGGTAGGCAACTCACTTCAGGTGTATTTAAAAAAAAAAAAAAAAATCAACCTGCAGAACTTACTTAGTAACACATGATACCATAAGTTCGTAACTATATGAATAGATATATAGGTAGAATAATTCTAATGTTTAATTATTTTTTTTAATAGACATTTAATTAAATTTTTATATTTTTAAGATTTAAGCAAAAAGTAAAAAGAATTAAGCAAAAATGTTTTAAAATTTCATTAACTGAAAAAAAAAATAACAAATCATTTTAATTATTTTTCAGTAACAAATTCAGTTAACCAAAGAAAAAACAAAAAGATACACATACACGAGCCCATAATAAAATATAAAATTTTGTTTATAAAATTAATGTTGTTGTTATATTTAATAAATTTTAATTTTTTTAAAAAAAATTAATCGAAAATCGAAAACATGTTCTTTGTTCTTTTTTATAAAATAAAATAATATTATAACTTTCATCTCACAACAAATAGAGTTTGTGTGACCTCAGCACTTCAATACCCATCATGTTCTTCCTCTACTCTTGCAAGATCGAAGCCTCTGTTCAATTCAGGCATCACACTCATCATCTTCATTCAATTTAGGCATTTCGAGATGCAGAGAGGACAAAACATCATCTTGAGGGTTCTGAAAGGGTTACAGCAGGAGATAGTCCAATTGGAGAGTATTGTAGACGAGAAAAAGATATGGGTTGATAAAGAAATTCAGACATTCAATTAATCCGGTTACATGGAAGAGAAAGTTAATCTAGAAAATTGATAGTTGGACGAAAGTTCGAATACCACATTACTCAGCCTTTCACGATTTTCTTGTAGTTTTTTTTTTTTTTTTTTCAAAAGGAATCGATATTTTGTAGTTAACAGATACCATTAATTTATGTTATATTAGTAGATAAATTTGTTTAGTAATTTAAGGTTTTATTTAACATTTATCAAATTAATTTATGAGATAGTATAACAAAATATTTTAATATTATATTTTGTTGGTGCAAGAATTGTTCGTGGACAAATCTCTTAGCCAATATAGAATGACTCAGTTGGTGAAATGTGAGTGCAAGGTGACTGTTTGTTGAACGACGAGTTGTACTCCGCATAATGACTATGATATGGATCACTTCCAACGAAGCTTTACTGTTTAAGCCTGCACAGAAAATAAACATCTTCGAAGTGACGTCAGGAGAAGTTTCCAACGGAAAAACTCTGATGCTTAAGTCAGAAAAAGAATGGAGGAATAGAATGTATTTCCGGTGAAGGTAACAAAAAGAAATCAAAAATGATTCCCAGAATGAAAGAAGAAATGTATGATTGTTACTTAACGAAGATAATGAATGAAAAATGATGGTAATCTCCTCACCGGATTTCTCTCAATTTCAAAGTAGGTAGTCCCGCTGTTCAAGAGTCTAACCCCTTTCGTTTGAAGAAGTTTGGTTTTTATAGTGCCCCCTCTAAATAGTGTCATAACTTGGCATCAAAGAATAAAAAAGATGTGATGTCTGACATGGGACAGTGTACAGTCGAATTCCTTTAATGGTGCTGTCATATATGTAGACTTTGTAAGTCTGTCACCGTCCCGTCATCTGAAAATGGTCAGAAAGGGAACATGTATATTTGATGGGCCAATTGTCATCAATCATTCCCATTTTTAAGGGGGAGGGAACACGTGTCTACTGATACCCTAATCAGGGATTGCCTAAGAGCCAGCTAAGGAGAAATTTCTAGCCTGGGGCGATTTCCTTGAGAAGCTATCCTGATTCCTGAGTCGGCGGGTGTTCTGTAAGCTCCAACTTTTGGATGCTTGAGATGCGTTGTTGATAATGGTAGGAATTCCTGAGACGGGGATCCCTGAGAAGGGATACCCGGACAGAATATGCCCGAGTCGGAGATCCCTGAGAAGGGATCTTTGGGGCGGAATATGCTCGAGTCGGGGATCCCTGAGAAGGGATATGCTTGAGCTAGGAACTATACGATTTACACCCTACTTCCTTTCATGCGTCCTGCAGATAGGGCATCCACGTATCACCTCAGTATTTTCTCCAAACATCCAGTTCCCCAATTTCTTGTGCGAGATTCGTAGAGCTCGCGCCAGAAAATCATGCTTGAAACGAATCATCCCAGGGAGAGGATTGAATCAGGGGTTTTAGGTTGATGAGTAATATAGTCTACCACTGAGACGGTTGGCATGTCGAGGATGCTTCCTGGTTACTTGGGTCCTTTCTCTTTCCTCTAACGGATCTATTGGCCTATTATTGACATGTCCCCTCTAGGCATCTATTCCGTCTGCATTAATTTCCCCTTTATTAGTAGTCACTTCCCAACTGTTTTTGACAGCTATTGACAACTGACAACAGCTGTCAACAACTATTACTGAGCAGATGACTACTTGATTCCCGGGTAGGTTTAGAATTATAAGGCTAGGAGGGTGCCATATGTCGGAAACACTATAGGGGGGATGTGACGGTTCCTCGATCCCTGGACAAGGATATTTATAAACTGGGACACGTGTCAGCTCCCTGTCCGTTTAAATCTACGATGGAGATTACTCCCCTTCCCATATAAATACTCCCCTCCTTCAATCGTCATTTTCACAAAAGCTAACTCTCTCTCTAAAATTCCTCTCTATATTCGCTTTGTGCTTTTACTGCTTTCTTGCTATTGTTTGTAGGTATTTACTGAAATTTCACCAAGAAATGGTTGCTAGAAGAAGTTCAAAAGACGCTGCTCATTGGAGGGAGTCTAGTCATGCGGTCACTCTAACCCACGAGAGAGGCGATGATGAGAGGGACATCTCCAACCAGGCCCGGGCGAAGGGACCTAATGAGGCAGACTGATTCCCCTCCTCAATAACTCAGGCAGACCTCAAGACTTACCGCAAAATATACGAGATTCCAACAGAGGTCCGGCTTAGGGTCCCCAGGGCTGAAAAGATTCCAACGGGGTTCACTTCCCCCTTCAAGGCTACTTCGCTCGCATGTTCAAAGCATTCCAAATTCCCCTACCAATTGACCCTGAACAACTGAAGGGTCTTGGAGGGGCTTTTCATACTGAAGATAAAGGATGGTGCTCCTATTCCCACCCCGGATGAGGTGTTGCATTTTTACACCCTCAAAAAGAACACAAGCTAGTACCCAGGGTGATACTATCTACAAATTCGCCCAGGATACCAACCCAAACTAAAGGGGCGTCCTTCCAATAATAAGGACTGAAAGGACCGCTAGTTTATCGTCAACGGGAATTGGGTGTGATCGTTTCAGGCTATCATCCCTACCACTTTCCAGGAGTCGGGTATGCATATATGCATAAAAAATTTTGAGATCTTGAAAGACTGTATGATTGGAAAGTAATTCTGATTGATTCCTTCTTGTTCAGAGCTCAGCCAGGAGCAACCACGGATCCTGAAGGACGTGGTCATGAGGGTGGAGGCCCTGGCCCCAACAGATGTGAAGGCCTTCCTGAGCGCGGATGCCCAGGTAAAATTTGGCCTGGTTTCGAAGGCATCTACCAGGAGTGAGATGACCAAGATTAGAACTCACATGAACAAAGGTAAAAAAATCTTCTTCATATTAACTTAGATTTTTAGAAGTTATACTCGATTCTCCCTTAAACTTATCTTCTATACTCTTGCAACTGCTGGGACAGACCAGAAATAGAAGGCGGTTGACGTCTTGAAGGGGGATACCAAGAAGGTCCCCGGAAGGGGGGCAAACAGGTGGAGCGCCCTAAGGAGAAAGGCATCTCCTTCAAGGAGGTGCCCAGGGAGGAGACCCCGAAGCATCTCCGAAAAGATGACCTGGCCTCGACGAAGAATAAGGATAAAAGACCCTTGGAAGACAGCCGGAATGAGGGAAAGAAGAAGTAAAAAATTGACTCCCCTCCTTGCCATCCAAACAACAATCAGAGAATATTCTGGTCCTTGTGGAAGGTGCCTCAATCACCCAAGTTTCGGGACGGAATGAAGAAGGGGTGGTTGCTAGCCGGGCTACTATAGGGGCCAACCAAAGCCAAAAGCCTGGGCTTGGTGAAGGTCTGGGGCGGGGGCAAGAGGACCTTCCCCTCTTTGTAATTGAAGATCCCTTCCCCCCGACCATTGTGATGTCGTGTATAACGATTTGGTGGTAGAAGATCTCCCCAAAGAGAAGAGAGAGATTTTTGGGCATCTTCTCTCTTTGATAAATCAGGGAAGGGAGGCCATTTCCCCGGGGTGAGTAGGGAGATGGGGAACTTATCCCCCGAGGAGACGCTTGACTAAATGAGCTTCCATGCCCATCGGGTAAGTTATCTTTGCCTTGTTTCTTTTGAAAGCAATGTAAAATATTTAGCTTCGAGTAATCTTCAGATAACTTCGTCTTGGACATGTTCGTTGAGAATTTCAAAAATACCATTATTGTCCAACGAAGGGCCGTGGAGATTGTGAAGAAGCTGGAGAGAAGGGCTTAGGAAGCCATCTCCCTGGCCCGGGAAAGCGCCTCCAAGGAAAGGGAGGAATTCATGGCCAGGGTCTCTGGCCTAGAGGGGCAGAAATCCTAGCTCCTCAAAGATCGACTGAGTATCGAGGGAGGAGGCCTACAAGGCTAAATTATTCAAAATTGAATGCCAGGTCCAGGTGCTAGAGAGGGAAAATGTGAGTTGCAAGAAAGTCAAGCAACATTTCGAAGGTCAGAGCAAGCTGATTGACTCTAACCAGTCCTTAAAAGATGAAAGGGATCGGTTGAAGGAGCAGAACTCCCGGATCATCATAAACTATGAGAAAATCGAAGGGAGGCTCAAGGGTATCCTAGAGAGGTACAAGGCCTTAGAAGAAATGAATGAGACACTGCAACATCCTGTT
>JAVXUL010000007.1:321211-334635 GCA_035590515.1 Trichilia minutiflora | reverse complement strand
CTTGATGCAGGTTCTCCGGCCTCAATGTTTCACGTTCCCATCTCCGTCTCTGTTCCAAGAGCGTTTTCGTGTCACTCGAAGGCAGGTTAGTGTCATCGGATATTTCTTGGACTACATCTGGACTCCGAGATACCCTCGTAGACCCAGGGTGACCCCTTTCATGGATAATAGGGGGCATACATGTGTCTTTTAACCCCACCCCCTTCAAACGGGGGTCCTCTACAACCTTGTCTTTCCCTTTCTCTGCGATCATATACCTCCGGGCGTTAGGTTGACTCCTGACTCCTTCCCCATCCCTCATCATAGGCTTTGATCGAGGGAAGCTGCTTTCCACTATCTCGCCCGGCCTTTTTTTCTCCCGCGTATCAGTCTGTATCATCCTTCTCATCTCCGATATCTCTCTAGCCAATGTCTGCATCTACCTATTCTCCTCTGCATGTCGCAGCTCACTGTCTTGAAACAATTGTAGCAACCGAGATATTTCATCTGTTCCCCTTGTATGGCCTGATTTATGTGCATGCAACTCAACGACGTTCGACCGGGGGCTCCCGTGCTCTGGGATCACATACAAGGCGCTTTCAGCCCCTTCTGCAACGGCAACTGCTTCTACAGAAACTTTCTTCATGCTCCCACGTTCAGTTGCATATCTTCTAGTTTTGTAGCTCCTGATGTTCGTCATTTTGGGCAAAGATGGTGCTTCGATGGCTTTTTGTTTGTTTCTCACTGACGGCGTCAACTGTTGATGCAAGAAAATGTCACGACGATTTTCCTACACCAGCAGATTTTTTCTTTTTCTCGTCCTTGAACTTGAGGCGGCAAAACACACAGAACACACTCACGATGAAGTGACTCATGATGGAGGTGTGGTGGTCGATCGGTTCTTTGGTGTGTTTGTGACTGGACTTGGGAGAGACCCAAGCTGCCTATGTACCCCCTTTCTTCCCTCTTCTCTCATTCCCTCTCATCTGGTTCCTCTGGTGCTTCTCTCTCCTGGCTCTTCCGTCTTTCTCTCTTCTTCTTCTGTGGTGGGGGGATCAAGTCACACGTAGTTCTTTTTAGCGGGAAGGGATGGTGATAATATAGAGGAGATGATGAGCTAGCAGGCTAGGGTGGCAGGATGACAACCTAAGGAAGCATAGGGTAGCTGTATTAAATGCGTAGGGCCCCACTGTGATGATGTGCCTATCACGTCACCTCTGAGTGTCCGAGTGTCTATACCTCTGAGTGAAGCTTCCAGCTCTCTCGAGAATGAAATCTCCTGATTTTCAGGAGGCCTTCATGCAGCAGGCGGTAGCCTCGGTGTCACCAGGTGGTAGAATGATGGAGACTAGTATATTTCAAGTGTCCAAGAGTCCGAGTGCGAGTTGGTCGCGGATGAATCGTTGGAGGTCCTCTGAGCAATAGATTCGGGCAGAATATCCGAGGCGCTTTGGCTGTCTTCCCGATGATGTAACCAACTTCTCAGAAAGACGTCGTGTTAGAAAGTCTATCTGAGAGAACAGCACCTCTGTATGATGGACCTAGACAAAAGCGTGAAGATGGACCTAAACCACTGAACTGGACTTTAATAAAATCCCCCAACAAATAATATGTTATAATTCGATTCAATCTAAACCACTTAAAAGGGTATTAGATAGAATTGGTTTTATGAATTGTAATTTGAGTTTAAATTTAAAAATATAACTTAAAATTGAGTTTCAAATATAATAACGATTTAAGTTGGATATGATTTAAACTCAAAACTTCCAAATTTCTATTAAATATAATAAAAGGTTTAATAATAATTAATTTAAATTTATTTTAGATACAAATTAATTAAATTAAACTAATTAAATTAGTAAGACCATGAAGAGTTTGTTTGACAAAAGAATAAATGAAAAAATTTTATATGCATATTTTTCTTATCTTTAACAATTTTTTTGTTTAATCAAAATTTTTAATATTTTATTTTTAAATTCTCAAATTTTATCATTACAAGATAACTTCATTTACTTCTTTCTAAATTAAATGGTATTATGTTATATATATTTTTAATTAAAATATATCTTTTATCTCATTTCAAATATTAAAAGTAACATATCATATTCTAACTATTTTAATAATCTACACACCGTTAATTATAAACTCTTACCTTCAAAATTAGAATAATAATATTAACAAAAAAATTCAATTAACAAATTATTAATGATATAATATATTTATGATTTAGGTTAAATTTTGAAATAAATTTTAGATTGGATTTTAGAGATATAAATTTATGGATTAAATTTAATCTAATTTGTGAAGGACAAATTGCTCCCGATTGATTAAATATTTACTTAATTTAAATTAAATCGACTGAAATTTTACGCACCCCTAGACATAACGTGGAGGAGAATCGGCTTCGTCGTCTTGTAGAATGGGAACCCACTATAGCAACTGACACGAATTCTATGGGAAATTGGCGTAAAATAAAAGATTATTACTGAGACAGGTGAAGGTGAAAAAGGTAAATGAAATACTATAGAGGTCGAGGCTTCTTATTATTTTGTAATTTTATATATATATATATACTTTTTTTTAGGGATTAATATTTTTGTAATTTTCTTTTGATTGTTGTCATTGTTTTTGAAAGGGTCTATATTTTGTAGTTAACACATCAATAAATTTCAATTTTTGTTTAAAATATAATGATTTACCAGCTAAGTCTTTTTTTTTTATTATTGTTTTATGATGTTTTGGGTAGTGCGTAATTATATGAAAAAGATTTAAAGATTTAAGTAGAATCATTTTATATATGTAAATTTTTTTAAAAATATATTTAAAATAATAATATTTTAAATAATATAAATTTTTTTAAAAATATATTTAAAATAATAGTATTTTAAATAATAGTATCTCAAATGGAACATGTGTTTAACCATATCTACTTTTAACGTAACCCACGCGTATAGCATTGTCACATAGGGATGCATAAATTTAAGTTCATCTAATTGAAGATGGAATAAATTTTAGTTGATCAAATCTAAATTGATTTAGTCAGTTAATTTATAATTTATATGATTTGAATGAATTTAAAAAATTCATAAATTGTTTTATATATTAAAATTTTATAATTTTTAAATTGAATTATGAATTAAATTAAATTAAATTCGTTAATTTTTATCAAATATAATTAATTTCAATATTATAAATTATTTTAAAATAAATATAAAAAATATTATTTTTATATTACTTTATTTTTTATTTTTTTAATTAATTTTTTTAGAGGTTTATAAAAAGATAATAAAAAATAATTAAGTAATGACTGCATTAAAAAAATTCAATAGTAAGAATGAAGGTAATTATTTTAATATAAAATTTTTTTAGATATATTATAAATTTATTTATTTATTTATATAATAAATTTTAAATATATGATAAATTAATTAATTTACATAATAAATTATCTCTTTACTCCTTTTAAGATCATATTTTATAAAAATAAATTTATCATTTTAACTTATTTTTTATATTTTTTATGACAAAATTTTAATAAAAATATTTTTTTTAAAAGTATTTAAAAATTATGATATTATTTATTATTTTAATTCATCTCAAAATAGATTTATTTATTTATTATATTATTTATTTATATCATTTATTTTAAATTTAAAATTACATAATAACTATTATTAAGTATTTTTTAATATAAGTATAAATTTAAATTTAAATCTAATTCAATTCAAATTATTTATATATTTAAACTTAAATTTTAAACTATATTTTTATACCGAAAACTCAATCTGAAACAAATTCAACCTAATCCATACGAAAGGATTTGAATTGAATTGAATTATAACATATTTATAAATTTGATTAAATTATATTAAATATAATTTATAATGTATAAATTAAATTAAAATTTTGATTAGATAAATCCCAACCCTGTTGCCAGGAGGCGTGTCACGAGAACAAATTGGTCAAATCTTTTTCAAAAGCCAACTGAACTGAAGCTGGTAATCATCA
Source organism: Trichilia minutiflora (assembly GCA_035590515.1). Lineage (NCBI taxonomy): Eukaryota > Viridiplantae > Streptophyta > Magnoliopsida > Sapindales > Meliaceae > Trichilia > Trichilia minutiflora. The sequence goes on along the minus strand of JAVXUL010000007.1, from coordinate 330,648 downwards.
TCAAAGACAAGAACAAAGTAAAACATATGGCTTCAATAACCAGTGCTGTAATAGCAATACAGAAGTGTTGTTAGGTTGGATAGCAATCGAGATGGCGTGCAAGCCTTGTCTGGAAAAAGGGGGTGAAGTAATTGACCGATCACTAAATCACGATTACGACCCAAGCGGCGAAATTCGTGTTCCTCTCAACGAGGATCCCGTTAACGATGAATCGATTTCCAAAACCTCTAGTGATCCAGCGACTTCAGTAGATGCGATTAAGTCCATCTGATTGTCTTCTCATTGTTTGCTTTGCTCCTGCTCCCTTGATTCACCCTGTATTATCATTTTCAAAAAATTTTATCTTTTTTCTTTTTTTTTCTTCCTTATTTGAGTGTCGTTTATATAATGTACCTTCGTCTCTCTGATGCTTGTTTCTGAGTTTTTGGAAAATCTTGTTAAATGATGTTGTACTGAATGAAATCTTTCCTGTTAGCAACATACATCATCGATATATATATATAAAACAAACATGCAACGTCGAGAAATTCTCCACGGTGTCTGATTCCGATCTACGTTAGAAAGAATACGCGGGTCCAACAAATTTATAGGTCTAGTCTTGTATGATCTTTGCAGTATTTAAATTCCGCCGTTGAAGCATAGGGTTAACTTCATTTTACCCCTAACTTTTTAACTAACATCAATTTACCCGCTTAAACTTTGTAAATCATCACTACATCCGATCAGTTTGTTGTTCCAGGATAAATTAACCATTTATACAAGTAATAATTGCCGACATTCATTTAGAAAAAGAACAAACCTGAACGAAGACCAAGAGAAGAAAAGCTCTCTATAATCTGATGAGAACAAAAAATCTGAGGGAGTTATAGATGTAGTTATTTCAAGTAACTCAAGTCCATAACGAGAAGAAATGTACAAAAACAAAGGTTAATTATGCTTTACAATTACAACGTTGAACATGAATGAAAACTCCAACTTTCTGTACATTAAAAGGGAAGTAACATTTTTTTCCGCCAAAACAAAAGAACTGAAGGTTTCATGCCATGGATAAGGAATCATTTAGTGTGTGACTAAATGGAGGACTAGGCCAAGTAATTGTATACCTGAGGATTATTCTTGTCCCGCTCCAGGTACTCCCGGTCAATGAGGCTCTCAATCCTTCTCTTCAGATCAGCAGGTTTTATACGAAATTTAAGCTGTCCAAAAGAACAATTCATAATCTTTCCATACATTATAAGAAATTAATTGCTTTCGCTCCCAAACTCATATCCAAGTCAACAATTACTTAAAAGGCTTTATCAAATTCTTAATGAAATTACTTCCCAGACAAGCTTCAAATGGACGGTAGAATCATAAACCAGACATTTCTCAGGCTCATGCAGCAGAGATCTAACTGAGCAATATGGAGAAGAAAAGGTAAAATCGAATGCAGTTACCTGTTGGAAGAGTTCCGTAATTAGAAGAGTGTGACTTAACACTTTCCTAGTCTTCATTATCCGAACAATAGCAGCATCGACCTGAAACATATTCAACAATAGACATATAATTCATCAGGCGAGTTCACAACTTTATTAAACATCTCAGATACTGTTTAGACACATGATTTATTAAGAGACAGAGAGAGAGAGAGACAGCAGGAAGAGGAGAACCTGATATTGACGGTCTTGAAATACTCTTTCAGTGGTGCTAGTATTCTCCTCCACCGTTTCCTTCATCTGTATTGCATTTACCTGCAAACCAAAGAAAACAGGATGGTTGAGATACTTCTTAAATGCAATCAGACAGTGTACACAGCACTGTTGCTGTGTAATTGTGCCACTAAATTCTTGTTCTTCAGAAAGTTAAATAGTAGTAAATGTGGTACCTTAATACGATAGAGCGGTGCAGTAAATCCTTCATTGAAACAAAATGAATCATCATCCTCCACATCTCTACCCTTTGGCATCTATAGAATACAAAAATGAAGATTAAAAAGGAAAAAGAATGAAAATCAAATATATACCAACTTTATCAGATAAGTAAACCAAGCATGCAACTCCGGTAACAACCACCCACCTTTTGCAGGACTCGGACTTTACCACAGGCAAGAGACTGCAGAGTCCTCCTCAGTTCCTTATCTTCAATGCCTGTGGCATCCTTAATGTCTTGAAAGCTAAGCTTTTGGGTATCGTTAAATAGCATTAAAACAACTGTCTAGAGGACCAATAAAAACAAAAAGCACAGTAATATTAGGATTATTGATTGCAGGTGGAACCAATAAGAGATGGGAACAGGAAGCAAACAATAGAAGGCAGTGCACAAATTAACCTACGATACCAACCTGAAATAGGGAAACTGCCAGCTCCTTTTTACCTTTAGGGAACTCGGCTTTCAAAACGCAGTGACCTAATGAGTTTTGCCACATTAGACGTCTTCCACTGTACTTGCTCAAGTAGAACTCCTTAAAAATATCCTGTTGCAAAAGGAGAGAGAAGGGTCACACCAATATTTAGAGCATATTCCCAGTGCCTGCAACATGAAACGATCCTCATTTTATGCCTAACCTGATAGACATTCAGCTCATGAGGAAGCCTAACATCCATGGGAGGATATGTGGGCCAGTACCTGCATGCAAGCCACCCAAATATGACTATTAGTGATGTATTACAAGTAAATTCATAAAAATATGGTACTTTAGGATCTCAACCTACCCTGTTGTCAGGACATGGACACTCATCTCAATCCCCAATGGGAGTTTTGTCCTGGCCTGGGATGATTGTTTGAAAGACTCATTTATTTCCTTCGATAATTCAATATCCTGTGGATGTTTAACGAAAACATTGCAGAAAAGACCGCTGAGACTAATAAATACATCACAAAAGCTCAACCAAGTAGTCATGAAACCAATGTTATATCAACAAATCATATGTTAGACCATGAGACAAAGTGGCTAGTATTAGTATTAAATAATACTTTCCAACTGAGTGTGAGAAGTTCATCTAATGATCATCCAAGAAAATCAAGCCAGTGTTTGATCATCTAGTTGCTAAAATTCATATACTGATGATAAAAGGTCGGGAAATTAATAAATCAATGAGCAACCAAATGAAGCAAGCACAGGAATTGAGGCCATTATTTGCTAGTGTGCAGTAGAGCAACTAAAACTTCACATATATATGAGCATATCTAATGCTTCAAAGCCAGGGAAACACGTAGAAACTGGAAGACACATTCAAAAATAGAAATGGTTAATTACAAGGAAGTTTGAGGGAAATATCAATTTTGCATCAACATTAACCAACAAATGAAAAAATTCGATCTTTACTTAAGCTGATATTGACATTAATGGTTAGTTACATTACCCATTTTTTAGTGATAAAAGATATGAAATCAGCTAGGTGATCAAACATTTTGAATTCAAAAGCTTCAATTTTGACAATTTCTCTTAACAGAATTTACAAGGGAAAACATGCACACCTTGAACATTCCTTCAAGTTTGTTTGTAAACTGACTCCCACATTCAGTCTTTAGCTGCAGTAGAAACAGATATTTGTTACCAAACTAGATAAGAATTTGGCAGGAACATCAATTCGAAAATGGAATTTCTATCACTAACCTTGGAAATCATAGACTTCTCAGCATCAATAGAAGCACTCTTCCCCAACAGCAACCTTTTTGCAAGATCCTTTTTATAGAATGCTTCAAACACATCCTTACCCTAGATTTTTTTTAATAAAAACCATACAGATTCACTAGTAATTATGATGACAGAAAAAACAGAGAATAACTCATAACACAACAGTAATACCAGCATTTATGGGAAGAGAAATTCTTGTGCTAAGTGATAATTAATTCAGTGATTTCAGCAAAGGTCCAAGGACAGATAGTTACCTGGATAAACCTGAATAAAACCAAAACTTTGTCAAGTGTACCCTCCAATTCCTCCTCAGAAGTACCCTTATTTCCAGCACGAAGCTTCTCATCCAGAAACTTGGCAATCAGCTCAGCAGGTCGGTTCTATTAAATGGAATAAAATGCGTAACTGTTAGCCACACAGAATTCGAGTTATATTCTAGTAATTTAGAGCTAGTGGTGGGCTTATACCAAATGAGGTCCTAACTGAAATCTGGTGCTACTTTTTCCAACACCTTATCACATACTAATAACTAGAATAACAACAACAATCACAATTGAGAGAGAAAAAAGAAAAATGAGTAGGATATGCTGACCTGACGTAGATTAATTAGATACTCGAAGGCATCCTTTATGATGTTACAGAATGCCTCATTCCTTGAGAAACTTTGTTCCCATATAGTGTCAAGAGAAGCCTTAAACTCTAAAAGAGAGGAAACCATATCTTTATCTTTCTCTTCATCCATAACAATGCGATACCCAGTTCTACGAATGTACATTGCAAGGGCCTGCCCTAATGATTCAAGGGCCTTAACTCTTGAAAACAGTAAGTACATCCTCTGAAGGTCCTCAGTACGATGTCCATCCATCAGCATTTTGAACCCCTGATCAGATCAAAGAAACTATGACTCCTCAAAAGGAATACAAATTCTGGCATTCAATAGAGGGACAAGGAATAAAGAAAATTAGGTCCACACCTTATCAAGAATTGCAGATATATGCTGTTCCAGAAGTTGCCTTTCTGCAGCTGCTATAAGTGGCTTTCTTGTGCTAACATCAAGGTAAAGTAAACATCTTTCGTGTTCTTCATGCAACCTTACCTGTGAAAATGAGTCACCATAAATCTTAAATACGTAAACATTATCATGTGATCACAAGTCAAACAAGACTAGTCAGAGCAATGTTTTAAGTGAGCAAACCCAAAGCAAGACAAACAATTTAGTAACTTATAGTGCAATAATATGTAATAAAAATACAGCATAACATTCACATATGGTAAGGATTTAGGAATAAACACAGTACCTCCACATGCTTCAAGTAATCTGGCACATCAGATTGCTGCATATATTTCATGCCTTCTGCTGCATAAAATTCGGACGTGCACTCAAGAAATGGTTTCTCAAAGCTCTCTGAGTAAATTCCCAAAGCAGTGAACATCTTCAAAAGATGATTAAGGAGAGTCCTGTCAACAGCTTCACCAAATCTAAAAGACACCACATCCCCAGCACCCCAGAATAGAACAAACTGTGAATTCCAGAGCATATAGAAATAACCATACACCAAGCCCAAAAAAATTAATAAAATTCATTACTAGGTTAACTCAAGGTAAGTTGAAAGAGCTCAATCTCATAAATGTAAAAAAGATAAGAAGGAGGAAAAGGATTTAAGAAATAAAAAGCATATATTGACTTCATAATCAATAATGATCTAGAAAATCTAACAATGTACACATATGCTTATTGTTAACTTCATAGAATTACCGTTCACTCTCAATCATCCGCAAAAGACCCGTGACAGTTTTGTGCTCGACTTCTGAATATGAAGAAAGATATTTCCGAAAGAGTTGCAAGCCCATATCCCACAATGAACGCACATTTGGTGTTTGTTTTACATATGTTCTATCTAGATACAAGGCTATACCACGAATCATCAACATCTGATCACAAAGATCCTGCCAACATCTCTCAACAAGTGATAAGAAAACCACCAAATCTGGGCTTTGACCAACCAATGAATGTATGGATGCCGATATATGTGCTTCACACTCCTTCTCGATTCGCTGATAAAGGTTTCCCCCCATCTTATGCAGGCAAAGATCATTGACAGCCTAAGGATGACATAATTATTCTATCGTGAAAACCTCATGCATGACAAATATTCACATTAGAAAGAGCTTTGCTATTAATCAATGAAAGAAAATTGCTTCGTTTCTACCTGATATAGCCTTTCCAAATCGCAGGAAGTTGGTTGCTTCAAGAGTATAGCTTTTATAGCAGACTTTAGCTTTGCCCATGTATCCTCCTCAAAATTTGTGGGTAATGTTGGTTTAGCTTCACAGAAACAAAACGCAGAATAAATGATTATGTATATACATATAACACATTTGCCAATATATAACATAAGTTAAGAATCTTTAAGATTTCAACACTGGTTTTTGCTTTCCCATGGAACATTGACATATGCAATATCAATAGAGAATTAGAAATAAATTATTTTGTGAATCTAATTTGTGATATTATTAATACAACTATTCATTATGATATTCTACGAAAATGTGACAGAAAAGAAGCTTATCTTAACTTACAAGCAGTAAACACTAAGTAGTCAGTAAGCACATGACTCGCTATTAGATAAGATAAAAAGTTTATTGTATCGTAGAGAATTAGACAGTGATCCAAACTACATTACCAATTTAAAATGCTTGGCTTCCTTATGGTGATGTGGACATCATTATAGTTCATATAACTTAAAAGTGGTATAAAGGAACCAGATGATTTTGCCTTGTTTTCTGATAATAATTATAAAAAATAAAAAAAGTCAGCCATAAATTAACATTTAAACCAAACCACAGATTGTGCATGTCAAAGCTCGTGCTATACAAGATAATAACCAAAGGTTTTGCATTACACAAATGGATGAAAAGTAACACTTATGAATAATGAGTAAATAGATCGATTCACCAGAACACAGCCTAACTAACAAAACACTTTTTTTGTTTATCATCAGAGACCCTAGTTTGGTCTTGTTTTTTCTTATTAGATTGATAAAATAAAGCCATAGCCTAGCACAAGGTTCCATAACTATCAGACAGAGTTCAGTAACTAGAACCTAATCAATAAAAAATTAAAAATTTCTTAATAAAAGTAGATGGATCGAATTGCCACTATCAGACAGAGTTCAGTAAAATGAACAAACTAGAAACTAATCAATCAAAAATTAAAATTTTCAAAAGTAGGTGGATCGAATTGCCAAATACCCACTGACTTTTCGATCAACAGCTGAAAATCCTGAAATGAATATATTAACAAATAACCAGTACCTAGATTCCATAATCTAGCCAATTCAAAGCGCCAAAAAACGAATTATCCAAAGGAACGCATAAATCTGAATAACCGTACAAATAACCAGCCCATATTCCATGGAAAGGACAACTAAATTAAACACCAGAAAGAGAATTGTTAAGCTTCTCCAGTACTCAACAAGCAAAACCCTCGATTCCTCAGATGATATGAACTCACCTAAAGCACCACAAAATCCCACAATGCCCAAACGAGAAGAAAACCTAAACTAAACAAATGACAGCCTATCCGAAATTCTCGACTTAAACATACAACAATTACCAATAGAAATACCTTTGACGAGCTTGATGACGAGTTTTTTGGCAGGCTGAGGCGGCTGGGCTTTCTTTCGTGCCAAATTGGCGGCAGCGGGAGCTCGGGTTTCGTCGGGCTTAAGATCTTCGTCAAGAGCCATAGAAGAGGGATCAAACACGACGTCGTTTTCAGGGTTGGTGAAGTCCGACTGAGGAGGGTGGTGGTGGTGGAGACCGTTCTTATTAGTGTCCATCGAGCATGCGACGGCCTGAGAGTTAGCCTTCTTCATCGGTGAATAATTGCTGGTGCTCGTGCTGCTGGCATTGCTGGCTGTGCGTTTGTTGGGAAGAGACATCAAATACTCATCAATTAGTGCATTGTATGGAGTACTGAAAAAATAAGAAACGGAAAAAGAAAGAGCAGAAAATGACAACTATTTATATATCCTTCCGTGCGTGAGACCGAGAGAGCTTTGTACCATTTTTCATTTGCTTTACTTCCAGAATTTTTATCATTTTCCTCCTTTCCTTCACTTCTTACTTTGTTTATTATTTTAATTAATTTTTTTTATATCCTCTCTCTCTTATTTACATTAAATTCTCAACTAATAGTTTATAATATTTTAAAATTAATTAGATTTTCTTGTTATTTTTTTTAATTTACTACATCCTAACCATTTCACTGAAATCACTATGTAATATATTAAAAAAAAAAGTATTTTAATGAATTTTCTCTTAATTTTATTCTTTTATTTATACTTTATAATGACTATGTTTATTAGTATAGTTTATATTCTTTGATAAAAAATAAAATAAATTTATTAGAATTATTTTATTGGTAACACCAGAAATTGAACTTGTGCAGTGTATTTTAAAAAAGAAAAGAAAACATATGACCATCAGTTTGGGCCTTAGATAATTGGGCAGACATAGCCCAACACTTCTTATAGCTGTACCAAGTGCCCGCACCTGTGTTCTCATTATCGTAACATTGGTCTTGGTAGAAAATGTTAATGTTATCTCCAGTCAAAGCCCAAAAGGTAGATCATTATTACTCTTTGTTTGTTTTGTTTTTCGAAGGTTTCGTCGATGACGTGAACGGATTGCGAGATGTGACTTAAAATTAATGAAAGACAATGCGACTTTGAAACTAATGAATAGTGAAAATGAAAAAGTTAAATCATGTTGAACTGATGTTGTATTCGAATGATAAATAATTGCCTTCGTAGTACTAACAGGGTAAGATAATATGCAATCTATGCACACACAATTTGGATTAATCCCGTAACTATATCTATACACAAATATTTTGGATTAATCCCATAATTAACGGTTGGTGTGCCCACTTGAAATCACTTATCTATTTTCTTAAGCATAATTTTTTTGGTAACATAAATTCATTAGAAAAAGTTATTTTTATCAAGCGCAAACTTTCTTCTTTCATGCCTCCTCTACTAGAACAAGAAGCAAAATTTATAAGCAGTACTCTATCAAACACGTGATTTTCTTGCCTAGTTAAGACCCCACCCCATAAACTAAAAATTCATAATCCTAATTGCAATGGAAAACTCGTTTTATCCACCTATTTCAATAGCCTTCATTAATCTTGTCTTTTTTTTTTTTGTAAGAATTAGTATGATTTTGCTTATCTCTCTCTCTATATCTATCTATCTCTATCTCTATCTCTAATTTTATCTATCTAACTAATTAGAATATCTTTATTTCATTAAAGTAAGAATATATTTATAATAACCATTGGATTAATTTAATGATGGCTACCAATTTATTATTTTTTTATGAAATCATCATAATAATGTTAGTTGAGAATGTATTCCTTGCGTAAAAAATTATATCAATGCAATCACTATTATTAAGACATTCTCACATGGTATCCTCGTTATTAAAGATATACCTTAGAATCAATCATATTATATTATTTGGGATTATCACCGTATTATATATATATTATAAATATTAATTATAAATTTATTTATAATTAATAAATAATATTAATTATATCATTTTTACATTTCATCAATTGCGATATTAATTGATAATTTAATTATGAATACAAAATGAAATCCCGTGATGTATTATATGTCAGGACTCTATCTACAATGTGTTGTAGATATGAGAACAAAATCTATTATTTGAATACATCCAAAAAGTTTTCAACTGAGGCAATGTCATTAGGGACGATGATATTGTATGACTGACATGTTTTGTTATTGCC
>JAVXUL010000007.1:308720-321111 GCA_035590515.1 Trichilia minutiflora | reverse complement strand
AACAAAAAATAAAGCGAAGCGTTGGTCTTCGTCTTCGTCAACGAAGGTAGCAACAGGCAGATTGTAAATTTGAAATATAGCATTCTTGAACTCAAGAGAAGTGGACGATTCCTGATCGAACATTACGAAGAAGAATGAAAGATATTATTTCAGATCTCAAATCTAAAATGAAAGTACAATAGTTTTATATAGAGATAGTTCAATCGAGAGAAAAAAACCAAAGGAGGAAAAGTTAGAAACACTTTTATGCTAAATGGGCATGACTTATTGCTGACTTATTGCCAACGTGTACAAAAGAAACTAACTAATTTTAATGAACTAACTCACCAATTTTGTTAAGTCATTGCTAATTAACTTTCTAACTAATAATTACATATTTACATCCCCTCAAGTTAGGGCTATGTCAAGCTAAAACTGACCGAACTTAGAGAGAAGCCTATGGCAAACAGGAGCAGACAAATACTTGGTGAGTAGGTATGCTATCTGCAATTGAGAAGGAATATGAAGTGGTTGAATCAAATCAGCCTTATATTTTTCCTTCATAAGGTGACAATCAATCTCCAGATGTTTGGATCTCTTATAGAAGATCGGGTTTTGAGTAATTTGAATGGTTGCTTGATTGTCACATCACAACTTAATTGGCACTGGAACTGAAAATTGTAGGTCCTTTAACAGATAAGTAATCCATTGTATCTCACAAATCGTGGATGCCAAACATTTGTATTCTACTTCTCCAGATGATCTACTGATAGTGGTTTGCTTCTTTGATTTCCAGGAAATTAAAGCAGGTCCGAGAAAGATGCAATAACCTGATATGAACCTTCTAGTGTCATGGCAGCTGCCCAATCAGCATTACTATAAGCTTCCAAGATCATAGAATTCTTTGTAGGGAACATTAATCCAATTATTGGATAACCTTTTAAATACTTAAGATATATTGCTTCATTCCAATATGTGTCTCTTGGAGCGTGTACAAACTGACTCAGCTAATGAACTAAGTATGTGATGTCAATCCTGGAGAAATTTAGATATAAAAGTCTACCCACCAGTTGTTTGTAAGAAGAGGGATCATGAAGCAAATTCTCATTATCAGCAGTGAGAATAAGACCCTTAGGAAGAGGTGTTGTAGTTGATTTAGATCCTAATAAACCTGTGTCATTGAGTAGATCCAGAATGTATTTTCGTTGGCTTATATATATACCATCTTTTGATCTAGCAATTCCAGACCTAGAAAATATTTTGCCACTCCAAATCTTTGATAGTAATAGCTGAATCTAAAGAAGTTTCAACCTTCATAATGAATAACTCTAAACTTCAAGTAATCAAGATATCATCTACATAGACAATGAGAGCCACAAAAACATCACCATGCTTATATGTAAACAAATAGTGATCTACCATTGATTGAACAAAGCCTAAGTTTTGCAGATGAGATGTAAATTCTACATTCCATTATCTTCAAACTTGTTTAAGGCCATATAATGATCGAACCAGTTTGTAAACTTCACCAGGTTTTGCATGGATGTAGCCTTCAGGAGGAGTTATAGAAAACCATTGTTGATATCTAATTGGTAGAGAGGCTAAGCATTTGCAGCAGCTAGAGTGAATATAATTCTGACAGTTACAAATTTAGCCACAGGAGAAAACCTCTCAATATAATCCACTCCTTCCATTTGATTGTATTCTTTGGCCATTAATTTGGTCTTATATTTGTCAATGCTACCATCTGGTTTGAATTTTAGTTTATAGACCCATTGTGATCCTATAGGTTTCCTTCCTGGAGGAAGAGTTGTGAGTTCCCAGGTATGATTGTCTTCAAGAGCCTTTAAATCAGATTCCATGGCTTCAATCCATTTAAGATGAAGTTTAGCTTTAGGGAATGATGTTGGTTCTGTTACATGTTGTAGATTGGCCATCAAAGTGACATGTTGTTTATAAAAATAGGAATGGGTGGTGAAAGGATATGCAAAAACTTTGTGAGCAGATGAATTGGCATTTAAGGTAATGAACATAGGAAAATTGAGAAGTGTAGTGTTTGAAACAAAATTTGATAACCAAGATGGTGGCTTTTTAATTCTGCTACTCTGTCTGGTTGCTGCAATATCACCAGATGAGCTACTATCATTAGGTGTGGTATTCGGGTTTGGATTGTTATCCGATAGATTTTCAGATATAGATCTAAAAGGAGAATTAGAGAGTATAGGAGTGTCATTGTCATCAACATCAGTAGGCAGAGGAGGTATGGGTAAAAGGATGGTTGAGTAGTCATTTTTCTTAACTTTGGGGTGATTGATAAAAATCTGGTATGGATGGACAATTTCATGAAAAATTATATCTCTACTCATGGAAATTTTGTGATCAATCAGGTTATACACTTTAAAAGCCTTCATACTAGGAAAATAACCCAAAAAAATACAAGGAATGGATCTTGAACTAAGTTTATCTTTATTAGGATGCACATTGGTAGTATAAGTGATAAGAAAGGTTGTTGGAAGTCTGTTGATAATCCAAAATTTCTCAAACAATTATAATCAGGTAACCTGTCATATAATACCTTAAATGGAGATTTCCAATTCAACAACCTTGTTGGAAGTCTGTTGATAAGAAAGGTTGCATGCAAAAATGCTTCTCCCCAAAACTCGCTTGGCATGAAAGCTTGAAACAATAATGATCTGGTTATTTGTAGGAGATGCCTATGTTTTTTTTTTCAGCAACTCCATTTTGTTGAGGAGTGTAATTACATGTTCTTTGATGCAGGATCCCAAGCTTGAGCAGAATTTCCTATGTTGCATTGCTGAGAAATTTAGTACCATTATCAGTTCTAATACTCTTAACTCTTGTATTGAACTGATTGTGTACCAAAATAAAGAATCTCCGCAAGATGGAATTAACTTGACTTTTATGCTGCATAAGAAAAGTCCAAACTGCTCTGCTATAGTCATCCACTATTGTAAGAAAATAATGAGCTCTTGTTAAAGAAGCTACTTTGTATGGCCCCAGACATCAATGTGCAATAGTTCCAACACAATTGTGGTATGGATAGAGCTTTTGGGAAATGGGATTCTGGTTTGTTTAGCTAATGGACAGACAAAACAAGGTTTAGAAGATGATTGATGGCAAAAGATATTGGTAAATGGTGTAACACTAAATCATTAGGATGACCAAGTCTAAAGTGCCAAAGATAGAATGAATCTTCATTTTTATTGCTAAAGGTGTCGAATTTACAGCTCAAATGATCAGTTGAGGCATTACAAAATCTACTACCAAGCTACAGACCATTATTTATTCCAAATTCAGAGATCAAACCTATAAATTTATTTGAAAGGAATCCTAATCTTTTATTTACAAATGCATGCTTGAAAGAATTACTATCAAGTGTGTAAAGGCTTCCTGATACTCTGCCAATAGCAAAGACCTTATCATTCTTCAGGTTCTATAAAATGCACATGTCAGTGAAGAATGAGAAGAAAAATGTATTTATTTTAAGCAACTAGTTAACAGATTACAGATTATGGGTAAATGAAGGTAGGTATAGGGTGTCTTTGAGGATTAGATTGTTATAGAGAGATATGTCTTCTATTTTAGTGACTTTTTGGGTACTTTTATCAGGTAAATGAACCAATGTTGGCATGGGAAGATTATGAAGGTTGGTGAATAGTTGTGGGTTCGTGCACATATGGTTTGATATACCTGTATCTATTATCCAGTAACTTGACTTTGTATGATCTCCTGATGTAGAATGAGTGATACCTGCAAAGTTTTTAACATCAACAAAATTCACATAGCTTTCACCTGGCATTGGCTGTTTCCCTTTTATCAGTTTGTAAACTTCCTGTTTAATGATCTCTATGAGCCAGAGTTGCTTGTTTTCATCACCATTGACATTGACACTTTCTTCATTACCAATTGGTGTATCTACCGTATTAACTTGAGCTTTGTTGGAAGCTTCTCCCTTTTGCTCTTAAACTCTTTCCACCAGTCAGGAAACTATGAAGTTTAAAACAAGTCTCTTTTGTGTGACTTGGACCTTTGCAATGAACACATAACTTATCCTCCTTCTTTCCATTTTCTTTCCTATCCGGTCCCTTACTTTTATCATAGTTCTTTATCATCATTGCACTTTGTTCATTTTGATCTGAAAAAATCCTTTGAACCTCTCTTTGCAATGCTTTGGTCTAAATCATGGAAAAAGCTTTATTAATAGTTGGTAAAGGATCAAGCATCAGAACTTGATTCTTTACTGCCTCATAAGTATCATTTAATCCCATCAGAAATTGAGTTAACTTGTTTGACATATCCATCTCTGTCATTCTCCGATTTACATGACATATACATCTTTCACATTCACAAAATGGCAACGGTTTCAACCTGTTTAAGTCATCCCAAAGCCTGGAAAGCTTATTGTAATATACAATGAGGTCTTCATTACCTTGATCTATTAGGTTTGTTTGTTTTTGGATCTAATATGCCTTAGGTCCATTGCTAATTCCAAACCTCTCAGCCAACACATCCCATAATGCCTTAGCAGTAGGACAATAAAGGAAATTTTCAGCAAGATCCTTTAATAATGATCCTAAAATCCAAGATTTTACCATATAATCCGATTTTCTCTACCTAGGAAACTCCACACTATTCTCAGCTGGTTTAGTTACAAATCCATCGATAAACCCTAACTTGTCCTTAGTACCTAGGGAAATTTATATAGTAGAACTCCAGGTAAGGTAGTTATTACCTGAGAGAGGAGCTATTAGCAATAAAAAATCGGTAGTTTCATCGGAGTTCGCCAATCCACGATTTCAATGGATGTATTTGCAAACGGATTGGTGATTATAAGGGGATTCACCATTTCAACAACAAACTGAGGATATCTTTAAGAAATTTTTGAACAAGTACAAATCGGAAAGATGAAAATAGAGACTCGTCTTCTTCACTGATACTAAACAAAGGATTGCACTAGTAACGAGCAAAAATGATGCACATTTGTATTACAGAAACTTTGGGTAAACGTCTAAGAAGTCAAGATTAGGATCTCATGGCTCTGATACCATAATCGAACATTATGAAGAAGAATGAAAGATATTTTTTCAGATCTCAAATCTAAAATGAAAGTACAATAGTTTTATATAGAGAGAGTTCAATCGAGAGAAAAAAAATAAAAGGAGGAAAAGTTAAAAACACTTTTATGCTAAGTTGACATGAGTTATTGCTGACTCATTGTCAATCTGTACAAAAGAAACTAACTAATTTTAATGAACTAACTAAACAGTAATTGCTGAATAACTTTCTAACTAATAATTATATATTTACAATTCCTTGTAAAGAGAAGTACAGGGCATAGCGATATCATCAGGACTAGTCATTCATTGGATCTCAATGAATCGCTTAGCAATCTTCATTATCATTATTAATAAACTATTTAATTTTTTATTAATATTTAAACTTGTATCTTATGATAGTTATGACTTTACAGTAAAAAAATTTCAATATTAAATAAAATTTTATTGATAAATTTCAATTCAAAAAATTTTATAAGTTAACTTTTTGCATTTCTTCTTAAATAAAAAATTTAATACTTATATTCAAAACTTCATTTTATCAAATATTTTCTTCATTTGTTGTGAATCAGATTCAACCAAATGCAAGTTATTAGATTAGAGAAAATGGGTTCAAATCATTGAAGGAATAGCTCAAAGGCTTCTTTATCTTCATCAATATTCTAGGGTTCAAATTATTCATCGAGATTTGAAAGCTAGTAATATCTTATTGGATAAAGATATGAATCTTAAAATATCAGATTTTGGAATGGCAAGAATCCTTTTTGGAGAAAATGAATTACAAGGAAATACTAGTAGAATTTGTGGGACTTTGTAAGTAAAGGAATCATTTAAATTTCATGAATTTATATTCTTTGTTGATGTGTGTTTCGTAGGGCTGTCAAACAGGCCAGCCCGACCCGGTTCGACCCGGTCCACCACGGACCAGTTTTAAATGGACTGGACCGGGCTAGCCCATTTATTATGCGTGTTGGTATTTTACCAACCCTAACCCGGTCCGCGGACTAACAGGCTAAACGGGTCAGTCCGCGAATCAATTTAAAATTTTAAAAAATATATATATATATAATAAAAAATAAATAAAATATATTAACTTTATTTACTATCAAGATCCTTTTTTATAGAATGCTTCAAACACATCCTTAGTAAATATCTTTTTAAAATAAATACCATAAGCATCATTACTCATTAGTAATTATGATGACAAAAAAAAAAGATAATAAATCATAATTCATAACACAACAACAATACCATTACCAATATATTATATTCAAATGCATGCAGCATGCTTTATGGTATTACAAAATGCTTCCTTAGTTCCTTGAGAAGCTTTGTTCCCATGTTGTGTGAAGACTGAAGAGAAGTCTTAAACTTCAAAAGAGAGAAAATCGTATCTTTATCTTTATCTTCATCCATAACAATGCCATGCCCAGTTCTACGAATGTATATAGCAAGTAGGTTTGCCTTAATGATTCAAGGGCATTAACCCTTGAAAATAGTGAGTACATCCTCTGACGGTCCTCAGTACAATGCCCATTTATCAGCATTGTGAACCCCTGGCCAAATCAAAGAAACCAGAACTCCTCCCCTGCCCAGATCAAAGAAACCAGAACTCCTCAAAAGAAATACAAATTCTAGCATTCATTAGAAGGATAAGCAATAAATGATTTAGGTTCACACTTTATCAAGAATTGCAGATATGTGCCATTCAAGAAATTGCCTTTCTGCAGCTGCTATAAGTGGCTTTCTTGTGTTAACATCAAGGTAAAGTAAACATATTTCATGTTCTTCATGCAATCTTACCTGTGAAAATCAAGTGTCCACAAATCTTAAATATGTCAAAACTATCATGTGATTACAAGTTAAATGTGACTATTTAGTCCCAATACTTTATACGAGCAAAAGCAAAGTAAAAAGAACAATTTAGTAAGTGATAATGCAATAAAATGTGACAAAATTACAGCTTAACATTGACATATGGTAAGGATTTAGAAATAAATATAGTAGCTCCACATGCTTCAAGTAATCAAGAACATCAGATTGTTGCATGTATTTTATACTTTCTACAGATAAAAATTAGATGTCCACTCAAGAAATGGTTTTGCAAAGCTCTCTGAGTAAATTCTTAAAGCAGTGAACACTTCAAAAGATATTTCTGGAAGAGTTACAAGCCAATATCCCACAATGAACACACATTGGGTGTTTGCTTCACATATATTCTATCTAGTTACAAGGCTAAACCACGAATCATCAACATCTGATCACAAAAATCCTGCCAACATCTCTCAACAAGTGATAAGAAAACCACCAAATCTGGACTTTGACCAACCAATGATTGTATTGCTGCACATATATGTGCTTTACACTCCTTTTCAATTCGCTGATAAAGGTTTCCCCCCATCTTGTGCAGGCAAAGATCATTGACAGCCTGAGGATAACATAATTATTCCATTGTGAAAACCTCATGCATGACAAATATTCACATAAAAAGAGCCACACTATTAATCAATGAAAGAAAATTGTTTGTTTCTACCTGATATAGCCTTTCCAAATCGTGGGAAGTTGGTTGCTTCAAGAATATAGCTTCTATAGCTGACTTCAGTTTTGCCCATGTATCCTCCTCAAAATTTGTCGGCAATGTTGGTTTAGCTTCACAAAAACAAAATGCAGAATAAATGATTATGTATATAATATAATACATTTTTCAATATATGACATAAGTTAAGAGTCTTTAATATTTCAACACTGGTTTTTGGTTGCCCACCCAGTATTGACACATGCAACATCAATAGGAAATTAGAAATAAATTTTTTTACGAATTTAATTAGTCGTATTATTAATACAATATGGTAATTTATGAAAATTTGACAAAAAGAACTTATCTAAGCTTACATGCAGTAGACAG
This sequence comes from Trichilia minutiflora, assembly GCA_035590515.1. NCBI lineage: Eukaryota > Viridiplantae > Streptophyta > Magnoliopsida > Sapindales > Meliaceae > Trichilia > Trichilia minutiflora. The sequence goes on along the minus strand of JAVXUL010000007.1, from coordinate 313,152 downwards.
TTAGCAATCTGTAAGCACATGACTCACTATTAGATAACATGGAAAGTGTATAGTATCATAGAGAATTAGGACAATCATCCAAAGGTTGACATCATTATAGTTCTTCTAACTTAAAGTGGTACAAAGGAACCAGAGGTGAACTCAAGCAGGTGATGTTGCCATGTTTTCTGATAATAACTATAAAAAAAAAAAAAGCAATAAATTAACAGTTAAACCAAGCCACAGATTGTGCATGTCAAAGCTTGTGATATACAAGATAATAATCAAAAGTTTTGCATCACACAAGTATCTAAAAAGTAGCACCAAAAAGGGCATTCATTATTATGGATAATGGGTAATTAGATCAACTCACGATAACACGGTAAAACCCTAACTAACAAAGCATTTTTTTACTTTACCATCAAAGAATGAAAGAAAACCCTGGCCTGGTCTCATTTTTGCTTATTAAATTTATAAAATAAAACCAGAGCCAAATACCCAAATGAATTTTCGATCAACAGCTGAAACTCCTGAAATGAAGTTATTAACAAATAAAACCATTGCTTAGATCCCATAATCTAGCCAATTCAAAGCTCTACCAAACGAATTATCCAAAGGAACGCATGAATTTGAGTAACCGTGTAAATAACCGGCTCAAATTCCATGCAAACGAGAACCAAATTAAACAACAAAAAATCAATTTTTAAGATTCTCCAGCACTCAACAAGCCAAACCCTCCATTCCTCAGATCATATAAATTCTCTTAAAGCATAACCAAATCCCACAATCCCAAAACGAAACAAAAACCTAAACTAATTAAACGACACCCTATCCAAAATACTTGAATTAAACACGCAACAATTAACAAAGGAAATACCTTTGACGAGTTTGATGACGAGTTTTTTGGCGGGCTGCGGTGGCTGGGCTTTCTTTCGTGCCAAATTGGCGGCAGCGGGAGCTCTGGTTTCGTCGTGCTTCAGATCTTCGTCGAGACCCATAGAAGAGGGATCGAATACGACGTCGTTTTCATGGTCGGTGAAATCCGTCTGAGTAGTAGGGTGGTGGTGGTGGTGGAGACCGTTCTTGTTAGAGTCCATCGAGCATGCCACGGCCTGAGACTTGGCCTTCTTCATCGGTGAATAATTGCCTGTGCTTGTGCTGGTGTCGTTGCTGGCTGTGCGTTTGTTGGGGAGAGACATCAATTAGTGCATTGTATTTTGTACTGAAAAATAAGAATTGGAAAAAAGAAAGAACAAAAAATGAAGATTTGAGAACTATTCAGATATCTTTCTCACTTTCTGTACGTGAGAGAGAGAGAGAGAGAGAGAGAGACTGTTGCTTTATTTTATTTTTTATTTCACTTTAGAATTTTTATCATTTTCCCCCCTTTCCAGAACATGTGATCACATTAATGTCCCTATGAAATTATATATTGTAACCATTTATATAAACATTTCTTTGGTATTTATAGTATTACAGAGGAGATTTTAGTCATTTCGGTATATCAGTTTCTAACAAAATAAAGAAATTTTAATGACAGGGATGTTAGGAGTTTATTTTTTAAATTAAGGTTTCCTCTTATTTTTTATTTGCAAAATTTACTTTACCAAATTTTCTCTTAATTTTATTCTTTTATTTTTATTTATAATGAATATGTTTATTAGCATAGTTTCTATTCTTTAAAATAAATTAATAAATAAATAAATTTATTAAAATTATTTTATTGTAACATTAGAAATGAACTTGTGCAGTTATTTTTAAAAAAGAAAACGAAAACGTGTGGGCATCAGGTTTGGGCCTTAGGTTACATAAGATCAATTGTTGCCACAGCACAAGGCCCATTTAGTGTAGAAATGGTACTGACTTTCGACATTTGGGTTTTATGGAGCCCAACACTTGTGTTAATGGTACGAAGTGCAACCCATGTCTTGATTGAAAATGGTAAAGCTATCATTCAGCCAAGACAGCCCATTGCTCTTCCTACCATAAATTCGCCGTTCTTGACTACATTCTGTATGTCTTTCGATATTTGGGTTTTGTGGAGCCCAACCCTTGTGTTAGTGGTACGAAGTACACCCTATCCTTCTTGACATTATCCCAATATATGTGTGGATTGAAAATGGTAATGCTATCTTTCAACCAAGGCAGCCCATTGCTCTTCCTAGCTTCTAGAGGTGGCAAATGGATCGGGCCGGTCCATAAAAATTAAGTTCTTACGGGTAAAAGAATCGTGTCGTGCCAGGCCAATAGGTCCAACCGTATCGTGCCCACGGGCCGTGCTCACCGATCGAGCCCACGGACTAAAATATTAATTTAATAATATATTATTATTATTTTAATAATATTTTATTATTATTTTTATTAAATTTATTATTTTAATAATATTTTTATTATTATTTTAATAATCAGACTGGACTTAACACAGTCCATCACGGGCACGTGCCGGCCCGACCCGTCGGCCTAATCCCTCGACACGACACGATCCTTTTAACGGGTCGAATCGTATCGAATTTTTACTGTTTATAATTCGGGCCCGTGCCGGACCGGATAGAGCCGGCCCATTTGCCACCTCTACTAGCTCCTACCATAAATTCGCCGTTCTTGACTACATTCTTCAAACGGGCTTTCATTGTGAAAAGGTTCATAGATGATGATAATTAATCTGTTCCATCATATGATTGTGAAATGAATCAATATAATACGCTCTCGTTTATAAAATCTCTTAAATGATATAAGAGACTGGAGATTGACTTTATTAAAAAGAAAGTCGTTTTGTTTTTTTTGGAAGAACCATTAGATTGACTTGAAGGTTTCCACATGGCGTGCCTTTGACTCCAAGTTGGGTCATCTTTGACTGCAAAACTTTTAAGGCTCATCTATTCAGTGGGCTTCCTTCTACTGTATCTCATCCCAAACCCTGCGTCTACTTCCCACTTCTTGTCTCTTTCCTTTTACCTTTCACAAGACCTCTATAAAATCACATAACAATAATAACCTAATCATAATTCATCACAAAAATCAACGCAAAGTTTATCAAAAGAATCTCCAGAAGCTTTTTTCGTATACGATGTCAAGCAAAAAGCGAGAAGCAGTTAAAGTCGTTCTAATAGAGACTCAATACGTTGAAGCTGACCCCATCAGTTTCAAATCCGTAGTTCAGAAGCTTACTGGTAAGGATTCTTCCGTTTCATGGATTAAAGAAAGCAATCCTGCATCAGATATATTGAAAAGAGAAATATCAGCTTTAGATCAGGCTGATAAGGTAGACGACGTCGTGGAAATTGATGATAACAGTCGTGATCATCTTTATCTTAACGATAATAATGGATCGTCAGTTTCTATGTTATCAAAAGGCATGTCGTTTAAGGACTTGGATCGGTGGATCCTGGAGGCTCCGCAGCTGGAGGAGCTGCACTTGTTGTGGACTGAATACAATTTGAATTAATGCATTTTTGTATCTAATTAAAAATTAAGTGCAAAAGTACGTGTTTCTGATATATGTTAATAATTGATTAATTGTATAAAGCTGGATGCATGTATCTTTTTCCAGGATTTGCCGGAGGTAGAGACTATTTGCGATGGTATTGCTGATCATGGCGGCTAACTAATATGTTGTTTATCTTGAAACAGACGTTGCTGTGTGGAATATGTGGCTGCTGAAGATTCCACGACATAAGAACAAAATACTTGGTGGATTTCAAGATATGTTTATGATATTAAATGAAGATATAGAGATGGCCAGATATTATATATTACATCGCTATTTGTACGCAAGTTTGCAACTTGATTTATTATTTATTAATGCTGCATGTCCGTACACACCAACTGTGACTAACATAGTTCATGAGAATTTCTCGTGATAAATTTTATTAATATTCATATTATAAAAAAGTCAATATTTCTTTTAAAATATAGTACCATAATTTTACATGAAGGCTAAGCTATTCAATTTATAATTATTATATATAAAAATACTAAAATGTCAAAAAATTGTGAATTTTATGAAATGTGTTGTCGAAGATATTTATAATTTTATTTTTAAATTATGTTATAAGTTTCATAATTCCAAATAAAGTCTAAATGTCAAATATAAATGTTGGGGGATTTTAGTGTCATCCGACCCATGGGCCCAAGCCCATCTACAGGCCCTTGTCCCAGACCCCCACACAGGAGCACTGTTACTCAATCAGACCCCTCCGGACAGGAGAAGAGTATCCCGACCAGGGAACCTGAGGTCGCTACTCGGGTAGATCTATCTCAAGCCACTCTGGACCAGCCTGAGTACTAGGGTTCGGGGCTGGCGCACCAGGATCACGCCGTCTCGGACGACACCGACACCATCATCACGCCATATCATGACGACACCAAGACCACCACTTGTTGCGCGGAGACTTCTCGAGGACTTGGGGATTTCGTTCTCGGGAAGGCTAAAAGCTTCACCTGGAAGGACTCA